>OU015751.1:124614861-124625914 GCA_907169655.1 Acomys percivali | reverse complement strand
CCAGGCATCTGGCTGAGCAGGTGTCTGTGGGTGCTCAGGGCCAGGCAGCTGGACACATTCACTCATTCCTATGGACAGTCCATCCCCTTCCCTCTTTATGCTCCCAGAAGACACCCTGGCAGCTGGTTTCACTTGGAAGGGAAGTGCAGCAGCACCATGTTTGGCAGCCAGCATCCTCCTCAGAGAGCTCACACTTGTCACGGGAGGTTTTCAAAGATGAGGAAGCAACATGTGGCATGTCCACAAGGAGTGGCACTTATTTAGACCCTGGGCCCTCCTGGAAGGCTACTGTTTGCAAAAAAAGAAACAGTTATTTACCAGGCATGGTGGCGCACACCTGTAATCCCAGCACTCAGGGAGGCAGAGAAAGGCGGTCTACAAGATCCAGGACAGCCAAGGCCACTAAGAGAAACAACCAAAAAGTTGTTAAAATAATCTAGAATGGAGTAGGATTTATAAACTAAGCCCCTAAATGAAAAGCTGGGGTGGGGAGAGAGCCAGTTCACTCTAAGGGTGTGGCTATGTGTCTGTGGATGAGCACACACCCAGGCATCACTGGGCAGCACAAAATAGAGGTCACAAGGTCACAGGTTATTAAAAAATAGAAGGGGGCTAAAGAGATGGCTCAGTGGTCAGGAGCTCTTGCTGTTCTTCTGGAAGCCGTGGGTTCGATTCCCATCACCCACATGTAACATCCTCTTCTGGCCTCTATGAGCACCGGTACCCAAATGGTGATAGACATACATACAGGAAAATACACAGACACAGAGAGTGAGAGAAGATAGAGCACACATAGGAGGGGGCTAAGGGGACGATCCAGGAGGAGGGAGGGAAAGAGTTAGAGAGAATATGACTGAAAGATATTGTAGGAGATTCTCAAGTAATTTTTAAAGGTTAAGATGAAGGCTTGGCATGTGATACCCGATTTTTTTTGTTTTGGTTTTTTGAGACAGGGTTTCTCTGTGTAGCCAGAGGTTGGTAGATCTACAGAGGCCAGCCTGTCTACATAGCAAATTCCAGGCCACCAAGGGTTACATTGGGGGATTCTTTCTCAAAAGAGAGAGAGGGAGAGAGAGAATATGAGAGTTGGGGGTGCAGGCATGAGACAGCACCACCCTGAGGAGGCTGCATGGGGGTGGGTGAGGGAGAGAACCTCTTCAGAGAGCTTCCAGATAAAGCCCCCCCCCCCACAAGCAAAATCCCCTGAAGAGTCTTCATACCAAAAACCCCAGCACAAGGAAAGACCTGAGGTTTTACCCTTTTGGGAGTGGGTGGGACGCTGTACTTTGTGGTCATTAGTTCAGCATAGCAACTATGACAGAGGGGACAGAGGAGCCAGGAATCCTAAATCACAAAACTGCTTCTAACTCCCCAGAGAAAGCTGCAGGGAGGCGTGGCCTGATTCGGGATGTGGGGTTGGCCTAAAGCAGAGGCTCATGGTCTAACTTCAGAAGTTCAGGGTCTGTAATCCCAGCACTCAGGGAGGCAGAGGCAGGCAGACCTCTGGGAGTTCGAGGCCAGCCTGGTCTACAAGAATCAAGGACAGCCAGGGCTAAGTAGAGAATTGGGGCCAGCCTGAGCTAGATGAGACCCTATCTCAAAAACCAAAAGCACCAAGAATATAAAACATAGGCATAGGGCTGGACATGGTGGCGCACGCCTTTAATCCCAGCACTCGGGAGGCAGAGGCAGGTGGATCGCTGAGTTTGAGGCCAGCCTGGTCTACAAAGTGAGTCTAGGACAGCCAAGGCTACACAGAGAAACCCTGTCTTGAAAAACAAACAAACAAAAAACCCAATAAAACAAAACTACCCCAGTCATTTGAGACACAAAACTGAATGTTAGTTGTTGAGATTCAGACGCAGGACAAGTGGCTGAGGTGCCTACTTAACCAAAGCGGACCTGGCCTCCAGGTTCTCCCAGCATCCCTCAGTCTCTACCTGTTACAGGGCATGGCTGGCATACCCAGCCCTCCACCCTGAATTTTCCAGCCTTGGAGCGGGGCTCCACCCAGCTTTATATAATCCAGACTTTTGGTTCCTCCCCTCTCTCTCTCTGTGGGAATGCACTAACCCCCTTTTCCGGTCTCTCTCTTCATGGTGACTTCACTGACCCCCTAGTCCTGTGAGGTCAGTGAACCTGCCAAGAGCTGCCCCCAATAAGCCTGCGTTTATATACTCTAATTTGGCTTGAATTGGCTCATTTTGTCTTTGGAGAGGACCCTTCATTAGTATTCAGACAGACAGCAAAATTTAGGGATAGAAGACTGTGGGAAGGATTGTAAGCTTTGCCCCAGGTGAAAGCAGCCTTGGCGCACCACGGATAGACTGAATGGAGCCATCCTGAGTCTGAAATTCAGGAAGTAGATGGGGGGGGGGGGACGACGACGACTCCGGCCAGGCTATTGTGTTTCTAATCGAACTTCGATGGGGCAGGGATCCTGACCCAGACTGGCCATTGCACTTGAGAGAGACACACACACACACACACACACAGGCAGAGGAGAGAGAAGGCTGCATGTTTTGGAGCAGGATGGCACATGGATTTGGGGAGAGAACCAGCATGCAGGCCAGAGACACTGGGGATCCGCCCGGTGGAACAGATGCCGGAAGGTTCACTCCTGTTTCCCTTTCACCCTTTCCCCTTGCTCAGCATAGTTGGAGTGTATAATAAAGTCTCATTGTTAAGAACAGAGCCAACAGAAGAATCTATAATTACAAGGCCTTTCAAAGCCATACAAATAGTGTAATGATTGGCATTAAGAAATTAGTGTTTGGCCGGGTCTGGTGGCGCACGCCTTTAATCCCAGCACTCGGGAGGCAGAGGCAGGTGGATCTCTGAGTTCGAGGCCAGCCTGGTCTACAAAGTGAGTCCAGGACAGCCAAGGCTACACAGAGAAACCCTGTTTTGAAAACCAAAAATAAAAAATAGAAGAAGAAAAAAGGAAGAATTTAGTGTCGGTGGCTGGAGACATGCCTTCATGGGTGAGCACACTGGCTGCTCTTCCAGAGGACTAACCCCCATGGCCACTCAGGACCGTACTCCAGTTCCAGCAGATCTCACACAGACATGCATGCAGGTAAATACAGTGCACATAACATAAAAATAAATAAGTCATTAGAACAAACATAAAGATTTCATGTGTGGGCTGGAGAGGCGGCTCAGCTGTTAAGAGCTTGTCTTGCAGAGAGGACCCAGGTTTGGTTCCCAGGGCCCACATGGTGGGTCACAGCCTGACCCCTGACCTCCAGCCCCAGGCACACACGTGGTTGACTATATGCCTGCAGGCAGAACACTCCTATGCTTAAAATAAATATCTAATAAGAAATAAATTAAAAAAGAATTCGGTGTTAAATAAGTGGATAAAGGTTATCTTCCTATTTAGGGCTGGCTAACGTGTTCTTCATAGTGTTTTTAATTCAAACTTCTAGACCGTTTTCTTTTTTTCAACATCTTCTCAGAGGTGGGACTTAATACTACCACTCAGCACTCTGAGAGGCAAGCTAAGATGACTTTTATGAGACAGATGTCCGGTGTCTGCCCCACTCCGCAACCCTCCTGCCTCAACCAATGCAGTAGCTAGGATTAGTCACACTACCGCGGCACCCAACTGACAGGCCTATTATTACGAGGGCAACAGGCTCCAGACAGCGAGCGCTTCCTTTTGGGAAGACTTTTTGTTTTTGTTTTTTACTTATTTAGCTCTATTTTATATGTCTTGGTGTTTTGCCTGCATGTACGTCTGTGTGAGAGTGTCAGATCGTGACGTTAAGGACAGTTGTGAGCTGCTGCGTGGGTGCTGGGGTTTGAACCTGGGTCCTCTGGAAGAGCAGTCAGTGCTCTTAACCACTGAGCCAGCCCCCAGCAAGCGTCCCTTAGCTAAGGGTGGCTCCGCCCCTGGCTTCTCTTCTGCTCTTCTTTCTGCATAAAAGAAGTCTTACAATTTTTGGAAAATGTCGACTAATTTACTGTTCAATTTGTTCCCATCCAGTGAGCTAGGCAAATACAGAATTTCCTAGTCACTTGGATTTCCATCCTGTGGGTGGCGCAGGCCTTTAATCCCAGCACTCGGGAGGCAGAGGCAGGTGGATCGCTGTGAGTTCAAGGCCAGCCTGGTCTACAAAGTGAGTCCAGGACAGCCAAGGCTATACAGAGAAACTTTGTCTCAAAAAACCAAAACAAAAAAAGATGGGTTCTCTTAGCTCAAGCTGACTCAAACCTGCCATGTGGAAAAAATGACCTTGAACTGCTGACCTTTCTACCTCATCTATCCTGCTGGTATTACAGAAGGGTGCCAAACCGTGGCTTTTCCAACATACTTTCATTTATTGAAGCCTGGGGGCTTGAACCCAAGGCCTTGCGAGAGCTCGAGGCACTTGGCCCCTCCTGCGTCCTGCGTCCTGCGCCCTGCGTCAGTTTGGTTCCATCAGGCTAAGTGCCTCCTCGGGATCTTTCTTGTTCCTACAATAGGACAGACCCTGAACTTCATCTGTTCCTTCCCAGGCTCAGGGAATTCTGGGTTCATTTGAGTATTTCACTCACTCAATTCTCCAAGTCCCTTAAATTTTTTTTTCTAAATTAGATACTTTAATTTTCCTTTTGGAATAAGTACATTTGGTTTAGGGGTAGATTTAGTTAAGAGTGCACGCATGCAGCCCCAGGTTCAACCCCTAGCGTCACAAAAAACCCAGGAGTTGGCTTACATCTATCTATACTTGGGAGGCAGAAACATCCTCTGCTACATAGTTCAAGACTAGCCTAGACCACATGACACCCTGTCCCAACAACAAAAGAAAACAAAAGGCTTTTTTTTGGGGGGGGGCGTCATATTTGTTTTTGTTTTTTTTTCTCGACAGGGTTTCTTTGTGTAGCCCTGGCTGTCCTGAACATGCTTTGTAGACCAGGCTGGCCTCGAACTCACACAGATCTGCCTGCCTCTGCCTCCTGAGTGATGAGATTAAGGTATGTACCACCTTGCGCTGCTCAACTGTTCTTCTTTTTAAGTATTTGTGTGCTAATTGAGCCTGGGAAACTACCAACAACAAAACTGTTTGGCTGAAAGCCTGTCTCAGCAGTGGATGGGAGGGTAGAGGTTCAAGGTCAAATATATCCATCCATTCAGGGAGGTCCAGACCAGCCCCGGCTTTAGGACACTCCTTCTCAAAACAAACCAACCTCAGATATATGAGTCCTCCGCTTCACAGCCTTACGTGAGAATTCCCTGAAGACCAGAGCCACCCTGACTTCAACCTCTCTCCCACCTCTCGTACCCAGTACCTCACAAACTCCCAAGTCTCAAATTCTGACAGCATTCTGGTGACCCTGTCCAGAGCTTCCCAGTGACTCACTTCCTGAGTGAGGAACTGAGTCATCCGCTCTTTGACCTTGTAAAGACTCCTGTTGGCTGCTTGTCATGGCTGCCCAGGCTTACTTCTCTAAATAGAGCAGTTGGAGGCTTGAAACTCTGTGGCCAGGACCTTTAGGCCTTCGCTCCCTTGCCAGTCCACTTCACGGTTTTATAAATCAGGATCCAGGACTGCACAATCCTGTATTCTTCGCTTCTACACCCAGGCAGCTGAGTATTGCTAAAGAGAGCAATGCTGGTACTTATATGTCCCTGGCTTCCGGTTTGTTCCTTAACCCGTGGTTCATCTGAGACAGTTCCCACATGTGGCCTCAGCAGCAGAGCGCTGGCCCTGTGCTTGCACATCATCCTGGTTTCTTCTGTCCTTTTTACCTAGTATTTTTGGCTGACTTTTCTTATGTTTCCTGCTCTTTTAACCTCTCCCCCTCTCTTTTTTTCTGAGACAGGGTTTCTCTGTGTAGCCTTGGCTGTCCTGTAACTCACTCTGTAGACCAGGCTGGCCTTGAACTCACAGAGATCTGCTTGCCTCTGCCTCCTGAGTGCTGGGATTAAAGGCGTGCACTGCCACTGCCTGGCTCATCCTTTCTGCTTTTTTTTTTTTTTTCTAGCTGTTCTTTTTAACCTCCCCACACAACTTCAACATCAATTAAATAGTATCTTTGACATTTGAGTTCACAGGGTTGGGGATTAGCTCAGGGTAAAGTTCTTGCCCAGATATATGAGGCCCTGGGTTCAACCTACAGCCTTCTTTAGAAGGAACAACATAGTGGCCAGAGAAGGGCAGCTGTTGATTGCCTACCTCCAGTCATAAAGTGGTGTGAGTGCAGACAGGGTGTGAGGACACAGCCTCTGATTCTTACTCAGCTGGCTTCCCACCCAGGCTAAGTTGAGCATCTGGGAGAGGCTGGCACACAGTGGGAGCTCAATAAACGCCTGCCCAGTGAGACTGAAACTGTTATGTAACTGACCCACAGGCACCTGGGCTCTCACACCCACGCTCACCTTTCCTTTTAGAACCCAGGTTTAGAGTTTCTATCACTGTGGACTTGAGTGTGTGGTCTCCCTGCTTCGGTCTCCTGAGATTAAGAGCAAGTATCACCCACCATGTCCAGCTGCCTAACCCATTCTTCCCTGACCACTAGGTCACCTAGTGTCACTCACAGAGCTGCACCTCTACCAACCTATTGACACTGGCCTTAAGGAGCCTAGAAATCAAGTAGCTATTCGGTCCTCCTTTCTTTTCTTTCTCTTTTTTTTTTTTTGAGACAGGATTTCTCTGTATAGCCCTGACCAGGAACTCACTCTGTAGACCAGGCTGGCCTTTAACTCACAGAAATCCACCTGTCTCCACTTCCCAAATGCTGAGATTAAAGGCATGTGACACCACCGCCCAGTTTTGTTTCCTGTAGTTTAAAAAAAAAAAAAAAATTACATCAACTAGGGGTTGGAGAGATGGTTCCATGGTTAAGAGGAGTACATGGCCTTCAGAGGACCCAGGCTTGGCCCCTGGTCCCCTCTTGGTGGCTCACAATCATTTGTTTTCAGTTCCAAGGTCTCCAACACCCTTTTCAGGCCTCCGAAGGTGCCAGGTGTGCACATGGAGGGTGCCAGGTGTACACATGGTGAGCAGACATACCTGTAGTCAACAGGCCTGTCCATATACATGAGGAACCTTCACTTACCCGTGCTGTGTATGTGCTGCGTGTGCATGCCATGGTACATGTATGGGAGATCAGAGGAAGATTTGTGCGAATGCACTCAGGAGGCTGGGGCAGGAGCATTGTTATGTCATCACACATTGGTCTGTATGTTTACCTTTTGAAGAAGCTATCACTATTTTTGCATTTTCTAGAGTTTTGGGTGGGATTATATGCACATAGGAATCTGTATGCGTGTGTGCCCACATATGCCCTTGTGCAGGTGGGTGCATGCATACACAAGAGGGAGCAAACCCAGGGGCTGATGGGGGCAGCCCTGTGCTCACTGTTGAACTACACCCCAACCGCCTTGCTATGTAGCCTAGGCTAACCTTTAACTCTGTGTCTTTCTGTTTCAACTTTGAAAGTGCTGGGACAGAAGCCATGGTGGCACATGTGCTTAATCCCAGCCCCGGGGAAGCAGAGGGTGGTCTAAAGAGAGAATTTTAGGACAACCAAAGCTACACAGAGAAACCCTGTCTCAAAAAACAAAACAAGAAAAAGATAAGCCTGCTGGAATACCACATGTGGGCCACCATGCCTAGGTGCTAATATACATCCACACATACATATATAAACACACACACATTTCTACACATCTATATATAATACATATACTATTTATGTATGTTTTTATTTTTTTGAGACAGGGTCTCATGTGTCCCAGGCTTGCCTTGAATTCATTATGTAGCCTTGAACTTCTGATCCTGACTCCACCTCCCACAAAGATCTGCCCGCCTCTTCCTCTTCCTCAGGAGTGCTGGCTTTAAAGGAATGCCCCACAATGTCTGCTGGGGCTGGCCAGTTTAAAACAAGTTTTAAGTTTTCTTTCAAAGGTTGTCATTATGTGTAGGTATGTGTGTCTGCACATGGGTACGTACACTAGTGCAGGTGCCCTCAGGAGGCCAGCGAAGTCACATCCCTGGGAGTAGGGTTGCAGGCGGTGCCTGACAGGTGCTCTGCGGCAGCCAGCACTGCCCGCACACGGGGACCTGCAGCCCCAGCAGCTGTGGTCCTCGGGCTTCAACCTCCCGGCACATTTCAAAGTCAGTTATTTATGCCAGGTGGTGGCGCATACCTGTAATCCCAGCACTCGGGAGGCAGGCAGATCTCTGTGAGTTCGAAGCCAGCCTCGTCTATAGAGTGAGTTCCAGGACAGGCTACACAGAGAAACCCTGTCTCAAAAAAAAAAAAAAAAAAGCATTTATTTATTTAGATAGAAGGTCTTGGTATCCCAGGCTGGTTTGGAATTCACCATGTCTAGTGAGGGCTGGCCTCATTTTACATTGTCTAGTGGAGGCTGGCCTCACATGTTTAGCACTCCTTCCAAGGTGCCGGGAACACAAGTGTGTGCCACATCTGGCTCAGAGTCTTTAGATAGGTTCTTGTTGCTTCCATGATAAAGGTCAAAGGCCATTTATGACTTGTCTCTTGTTTCCTTCTTCCTGTTCCTGGCCTCGCCCTCTGTATGAATTATTTTTAGTTTCCAGAAGGTAATATGTCTGACTAATTTTACACGTCCTTTCTCCCGATGACACGTGTGCAGTCTAATGTCTGCATCCGTGTAGCTCCACTCCTGCTCGGCCATCACATCTCATCTTAGAAAAACATTTTCAAACGACAGGTCTAAGTAGTCTAAGCTGGCTTTGAACGTGCATCCGCTTTGTAGCCAAGGGGGAACTGCAGCTTCTGAGATCAGACTCAGGACCCATGCTGGGCAAGCACTCTACACACACAGTGACACCCCCAGTCCACAGTAGACCTTATGTGAGAGTATTTTCCTCGGCCAGATGTGGCGATGCATACCTGTAATCTCAGGACCAGGAGGCAGGGACAGGAAGAGCCCGCCTGGGCTAGACAGTGAGTCCGTCACGTTTTCACGCAGCGCTCTTTGCTGTGGTCCTGACTAATCTTACCTCACCTAGTATGTGCGGACACTCAATAGAGAGAGATCCTCCAAGTGTGATACTTTGCTTTCAACCTCCCTGAAATACCTTCTCCTCACCTCGTCACCGGGGCCTTCCTCAGGGGGCTCAGGGTTTTCTCTCTCCCAGGAAGTGGCATCTGGCCAGGTGTCATGTCTCCTGCCACTCAGCACTCCTGCTCTCCCCGCTCATGGCATGCATCACCATAGCAGGCCGCCTTAGCTATTTTTTTCTTTTTATCGGAGACAGGGTTTCTTTTGTAGCCCTGGCTGTCCTGAAACAAGCTCTGTAGACCAGGCTGGCCTCGAACTCAGAGATCCGCCTTCCTCTGCCTCCTGAGTGCTGGGATTAAAGGCATGCACCACCATGCCCGGCTTCTTTTTTTCTTTTTTAATAGATTTTATTTATTTATTTTATGTGTATGAGTGCTCTGTCTGCATGTACACCACATGCCAGAAGAGCATTAGAGGGTATAGATGGTTGTGAGCTCTGGAACAGCAGGCAGTGCTCTTAACCACTGAGCCATCTTTCCAGCCTCTTCTTCTTTTTTTTTTTTTTTTAGGATTTATTTAGCTGGGCCATGGTGGCGCGAGCCTTTAATCCCAGCGCTTGGGAGGCAGAGGCAGGCAGATCTATGTGAGTTCGAGGCCAGCCTGGTCTACAAAGCGAGTCTAGGACAGCCAAGGCTACACAGAGAGACCCTGTCTTGAAAAACCAAACCAAACAAAAAGGTTTATTATGTATACAATGTTGTGTCTGCATGTACACCTGCAGGCCAGCAGAGGGCACCAGCCTTCATTATGTTTGTGCGTCACCATGTGGTTACTGGGATTGAGCTCAGCCTGGAGTCGTCTTCCCAGCCCTTGCCTTAGCTTTTCAGTCACTGGGATTTTAAGTTCCTGGCCTGTACACGGTTTGCACCTGAAAGCTCAGCCCCTGGGAGGCTGAGGCCAGCCCCAAGTGCTTCAAGACCTGTCTCTCCAACACCTTCTCTGACTGAGAGGTACCTGTGCCTGCACGCACTCAGAGCAAGCTGCTTTACTCAGGGTTAGGGGGCGGCTCTGTGTTCCTGGGTGCACTGTGTGCATGGCGTGTGCACACCGGGTGACCTCCTCTGCTGCTCTCTGCCTCCCTGGGCTGACGTGGGGTCTGCTGCTGAAACAGTGGACTGCACTTCTGCTCAGCTGCCCGGCCAGCGAGCTCCTGGGGGTGTCAGCTTCAGTTCCCCAATGCTGAGGCACAGCTACGCCGTGCTCCTGGACGCGGGAGATTTGAACTTAGGTTCTTATGCTTGCAGAACAACTTTTAACCACTTAGCATCTCCCCAGCCCAGAACCCCTGTATTTATTCTACCACTTACCTATCTACCTACCTGTGTGGATGTGGTACTGGGGGTGAGGTGGTGGTGGTGGTGTGTGTCTTGAACCTAGGAGTTTGTGTATGCTAGATTAGTGTATCACCACTGAGCTGTATCTGTAGCTCAGATCTGTCTTTATTACAGCCCCTTAGACTGTGAACCCGGTAAGGACATAAACCACATTTGTGCACTGCTGTGGTCCCTGAAGGGCCTTCACACTTTGTCTTGTGTAATTTGATCATAAACTCTGTATGGTAGATACCACATCCCTATAGACAAATTGAGGTAGAATTTAAGAAACTTGCCTAGAGTAATATAAAAAAGCAAAAAATTGGGCAGTGAGATGGTAAAGGCACCTGTCACTGACCCTTACCACGTAGATTCCATCCCTGGTATCCACATGGTAGAGAAACAGCTAACTCCCGAAGGTTGTTCTCTGACTTCCATACATACACACACGCACACACACACCACACCACACACACACACACCACACATGCACACTACACACGCATGCACACACACACAATGTTAAGGCTCTGTTCCCAGCACCCACATGATGATTTATGAGCAGCTGTAACTTCAGTTTCAGGGAATCTAATACTCTCTGATATCCCTGGGCATTGGGTATGAAGGCGGTACACACACACACATACACAGAAGCAGGTAAAACACCCACACATATGGGCATCATGAAGACGGTGCACAC
>OU015751.1:124582069-124614851 GCA_907169655.1 Acomys percivali | reverse complement strand
AAACACCCACACATATGGGCATCATGAAGACGGTGCACACACACACAGAAGCAGGTAAAACACCCACACATATGGGCATCAGGCATGAAGACGGTGCACACACATACACACAGGCAGGTAAAACACCCATATATAAAAGTAATCCACAATAAATAAATCCCAGCTGTGCATATGGCGCCTGAGGCCCTGAGCACAGATCCCTAGCACCCACATGACTGCTGGGCGTGGTGGCATGTGCCTGAGTGACAGAGGATGGTACCTGTAGCTGACTTTTGACCTCACATGCACAAGCACAACTGCACACCACCACCCTCAAATCTAAATGCCATGATTTGAAGCTGAGCAGCTGCCCGCCCCGCCACTGGATCCATTCTTCAGCCAGGCATGGTGGGACACAGCTGTTCATTCCAGCTTCTGGCAGGTGGAGGACCTAGAAAGTTCAAAGCCAACCTGTTCCATGTCGCATTAGCTAAGCAGAAAGGGAACCAACTCCCACAAGCTGTTCTCTGACCTCGGCTAGAACCTTGTGGTGTTGCCTCTCCCCACCCCCACCCTCTACTAAATAAATAAAATGTAGTAAAGCAGCAAGCTGGCTGATGGAACTGAAATTGACCTCTGCCCCTCACATGCACACGCAGGTGAGTGCACCCAGGCACACATACACGCCAGCACATCTCAGACAAGCAAACAGTCACTTCCTGTTGCATGCATACTGACACTGACCATCTCAAACAGACTGAACAGATCCCTGTTTGAAATCCCCTTGGTGGCTCCTACACCTGCTGCACATGTCATGTCCTCTGGAAGCCGATGCCTCCTTTTATGTCCTTGGTCTGACTCTGTCTACACTGCTGCACCCTTCTAGTATTGACACTCTTCCAACATGGGTCTCTTGAAGCCGCTGCGTCTCTCCTTGGGAACTTCCTCATGACGTTTCTGCACTCTCCTTCTGCTGCTCTCACATTCATATGCCTGCAGCTCATAAACATTCCACAACCCTCCCTCCCCCAACCATACGTAGACCAGGCTGAACTTCAAACTGTGATCCTCCTGCCTATGAGACCTGTGTGCTAGGATACGGGCATTTGCCACCACACATGGCTTGTCTCCTGAGACAGTCTTAGCTTCCCTGGACTTTGCATCCTCCTGTCTTGGCCTCCCAAGTGCTAGATTATAAGTATGCAGCACCATGCCTGAACCCCCATCCCTTTTATGTGTTTTGTCTGTACTTACTATTTGCACTGTATGTGTGCCTGGAAGCCATAAGATGGTGTAGGAGCCCTTGGAATTGCAGGACCAAGGAGACTCCCCAAAACAGCCAAGGATTAAGTAAGTGAGATGATCCTAATTTCGTGCTTAGCATGGTGCTTGGCACTGTCCAAACTGGGAACTATTGTTTCCACCCTGTGTAGATGGACCCCCACCTCATGTTTCAGCATGTGCCTGGCATGCTCTGAGCACTGGGGCCCGCCCTCCCCTCCCTCTCAAGGCTCAGGCCTGTATGTATGCCCGCACACGCCCTCGCCCTCGCCCTCAGCGGCTCTCTTCTCAACACTATGGTGCTAGTCCTCCCACCTGGCCTTCCAGGCAGCGCTCCGGTGAAACTCACCTTCTCTGCCCAAGTTTTGCTTCCCTTTGTCAGACCATAAGCATGGCAGGTCCCACTGTGTGCCACAGCATCCTTCTGCAGAGACCTTCTCTTCCCTCTCCAGTTTCCTCCAGCACACTGTCACAGGGCTGCTTGAGCAGGTGCACCTTGCTGTGTGCTGCTGGCTGGCCTAGAGCTACCTGCATAGACAATTCTCCCACCTTTGCCTTTGAGAACCAGGGTTACTGGAATGTGGCTGGTCTTGAATTTCTGATTTTCTTCCTCTAGCTCCTCAGTGCTAAAATTACAAGTGTGTACCATTAAAAACAAACAGAAAGCCCAAGTTATGTAGCCCAGACTAGCCTTGAACTCACTGCAATCCTTTTGCCTCAGTCTCCTGAGAACTAGTTACAGGTGTGTGCCACCCTCCTTGGCTTCTGAGGCTTCTGGCTACTAGTGTGTAGGCTACACTAGTTAAAGTCAAAACTGGCAGCTCCCTTGACTCCAGCCGTCCTACCAGGGCTCGGCTGACAGGCTTATCACAGTCACCGCCAACTGTGTTAGAGCAGCCGAGGCCCTCTTCACCCAGTTCTTCTGAGATAAGGATTTCAGGGAACACCTGGCTGAGGTCCCCAGCAGAGCCTAGGGTAGCTATGGCAGCATATTTTTATTCCACACACAGAAGGCGGCAGCAGAAGTCAAGTTTGGGGTCAGCCTAGGTTACACAAGAATGCACTTGAAAAAACTGAAGGCTGCTTGGCTATTGACTGTGTTTACCTTGGTTGCTTGGGTATGTTGAATAAAGAATAAATGCCAATAGTTAAATTATTTGTGACAGAGTCTCACTGTGTAGCCCTGACTGTCCTGGAACTACATGGACCAGGATGACCTTGAAGTCAGAGATCTACCTGACTCTGCCTCCCAACTCCAGTCCCTGTTTTTTTTTTTTTTTTTAAACTTTCCGGTAAGAGCTTACTATGTAGCCCTTGGCTGGCCTGATGCCAACTCTGTAAACCAGGCTGGCCTCAATCTCTTGAGAGGCATCTGCCTCTGCTTCCCAAGTGCTGAGATTAAAGATGTGTGCCACAGCCCAGCCAGATTTTAAAACATACTTTTATTATATATGTGTGCTTGCCACCCTGAGGGTCAGCTCTGTGCTTCCACTGTTACGTGGGCTCTGAGGTTGGTGGGATTCTCAGGTCTGTGCAGCAGGGGCATCACCTGCCAAGCATCTCCCCAGCCCCAAACACTGCTATACAGGTAACCCAAAACACTTCTTGGTACCCAGGGATATTTTAGCATTACAGTTAAAGCTAAGGCACTGGGACTCCAGAGCAGCAGGGAGGTGATAACACAGGGGCTAGACACTCCCACAAGCCCTTCCTCCGCCTGTTTCCCAAGCACCTTATTTCCATACCCCAACCTCCTCGCCTGTGTGGAAGAGTCTGCACTACGTGGATGCTCGGACACAGCTTTCCTTCCCACTCCTCAGCCTTTCGCACTTGGAAGCCATGAACCCAGCATGCTCGGGGAAGGCATGGGGCTCTGTATAGTATACCACTGCTTATACCGGGAGCACACAGCTTTGAATGCTCCTGTCAAAGCACTGAACTCTTTTTACATATTATTCTTTCAGCTATATAGAGAAAAAAAATTGTATTTTTATTTATTCTTAAATTTTTGGCATATGTTTGTGTCGTTGGGTGTACTCATGTCACTGTGCATGTGACAGCGCCCTCTGCTGGGGGATGAGAGTAAGTTCTCTTCCGCTGTTGTGGGTTCTGGGAATCAAACTGAGACTTGGCTGCAAGTGCCCTTATCATCCATTTTTGGTTTGTTTTGAGGCTGAGTCCTAGCACACAGCCTTGACCTGTAGCTCACTGCACAGAGCAGGCTGGCCTTGCCCCTGTGAGCCTCCACTCGTGGAGTCTGGATCACAGGCGCCCACTACCCAACCCAGGGCTTATGTTGCCCGGCTCCAGCTGCGCCTGCTTCCACCCCCAAGGGCTGGACTCCAGGCGTGCCCAGCCCAGCCTAGCCCAGCCCAGCCCAGCCCCCTTCTTAATGCTCTCTCAGCTCTGTTCAGCAGGACAAACTTTTAGGATATATCAAGCCCCCTGGATGAATGAGACGAGAGAAAAGGCAGAAACATCAAGCAGCTACAGATTCACCTGGAAAGCTTCTGGCTAAGAGAAACCAGTGTCATGGACACCCACAGCCAGACTTCTCTATGGTGGCCCCCCAGCCCAGCACATTGGTGGTGCACTTCTCTTTCAGTGGCAGGGTTTCAGGAAGGCAGGGTGGATCGCATGTGGGGGAGTCACGCTGCTTTCCGCTGGCCAGCAACAGAAAGGCCAGCTTCTCTTGCTTATTACTAGGAACTCACACTTCTCCCACAGACAGAACTTAGGAATAGAAACTGAAGGGGAAGGGAGAAGGCAGCCCCATTTTTTGCTGAGCCTGGACTGAGCTTTGGGCATCAGCACACTGGAATCAAGTCCCCCGAAGCTCTCCTTTTGTAAGGTGGGCAGAGGCTATGTGAGCCGTGTGCCAACATTCCTGCTCCCTCTCCCTATGTGAGGAGCCCTGCCCAGAGACCCCGTGTTCCTTACAGGGCCAATACCAGTCTTCCCTGGCAGTCATATCTTCAGCATTGTTTTCTTCATTCTCCCAAACCCCAATAAAACACACCAACTGCTTCAGAGAATTTCTGGTTTTGGTTTTTTCCATGGGTATTTTTTGTTGTTATTGTTGTTGCTTTATTTCAAATACTGAAAAAAAATTCCCCAGGGATCTGTGGGGCGCCCCACTCACTGCCCTTCTCTCAGTAGCAAACCTGTTTCAAGGACAGCACTTTTTAAAAAGAACAATTCACACTGAACCCGAGAGACACGGCCTCAGTAGAGAGCATGACGGCCTTTCTCGGACACCAGGTCACTAGCCACGTTCAAATAACGCACCTCTCTTCAGAGCGGAAGCCCTTCCCATCAGTCTCCTGACAATGCCTTCACCTCACAACCATCCCACACCAACCCCGTGGTTAAGGAGGATGGTGGGAAATTTTCCTTCCTATCAATTACAAACCCTAGCTCATCCCGTCTTCACTCTACCCTCTCAGCCCCACCCTCGGGATTTCAATGAGTTTTCTCCCAACAGTTGTTTGGAAAAAAAGGTAAAACAAAACAAAAAGTTCAAAGTCTTGGTGCTCAGCCCAAGGGGCTCCATGCGCTGGGACACCAGTGGGCAGGGATCTCTGCCTCTCTAGCCTGCACCCGGGCCACCTCCTGACCCCTGGTGCAAAGCAGGGAGGGGCAGGAGCCAGCACAGGACCCAAGTGGGCAGCATCTCGCGATCTGGTGGAGCCCCAGGCAGCTTCACTCCACTTGGCCACTGTGGATGGACACAAAAACAAAAACACACACACACACAAACAAAAACACTGTCAAGTAAAAGGGGAAAACATCTTCAATTCCATCCCAGTCTTGACCCCATGGTTTCTCCAAATACTTCATTAGGCTACCTGACATTATGCCTAAATATTAATTATAAGAAAGTTGAAAAAAAAAAAGTTCAATCTTTTCTTACTCACAAAAAGAATGTCTTCTGTCTTTTTGACATACTCATGGAAAACAGAACAATCGTTCTTTTTTTTTTTTTTCTCTCTTTCTTTGGTTTTTCAAGACAGGGTTTCTCTGTGTAGCCCTGGCTGTCCTGGACTCGCTTTGTAGACCAGGCTGGCCTCGAACTTACAGAGATCTGCCTGCCTCTGCCTCCCGAATGCTGGGATTAAAGGCTTGCGCCACCACGCCCAGCCAGAACAACAGTTCTTAAGACATCAAGTAACTGGAAGTGTCCGAGTGCAGTGGTGAGATGCCTGTCTCAGGAGCCCCGCAGGCTCGGCCACTGCTGAGGTGCTGACTGGTCCAGGCCAGGGTCAGACCACACACTTGCTGGGGGGACGACGGGGCAGCCTGGACTTGATCAGATATATCTGGTTTCCAAAATGGCTCTTTCTTTCTAAGAAACAGCCTTAGAAGTGTAGTTTGTTTCCTTGCCATGGAAGAGAGACTACCAGTTTGATTTTTGACTTCCTTTCCCCCTTTCCTGTGTGTGTGTGTGTGTGTGTGTGTGTGTGTGTGTGTGTGTGTGTGTATACACCCACTGGCTATTATGTATATTACTGGAGGTCTCCTGCACACCAGGAAAGCATTCTGCATGTGAACAATATTCCCTAGCCCTCTTTGCTTTTTGAGACAGGATCTCACTAATTTCCCAAGGCCAGCTTTGAACTCACTCACTCTGCAGCCCAGGTTAGCCTTGAAGTAGCAAATCATCCTGCCTCAGCTTTCTAAACAACTGGGATTACAAGTCAGCTTGATTTCCCGATCTCTCCTGTCTGTCCCTTCCTAAACACCAGACTCATTGTGAACATTAGCCTTGAAGACACAAAACTGACCAATCGAGAAGGCAGCTCAGACAGGAGAGAAAAAGATACAGAATTCGAGAAGATCGGAGATGAAGAAAACGTACAAAATTATATATATATTTATATATATAATAACATGACATATCTATGTACAACATGGCTGGGACATTGAAGAAACTATACAATGGTGTTCAGCATTGTCCCCTTCCCACATGGACTTTTGATTAGGGATGACAGCATGAGAAAAATGGAGCAAAAACCACAAAAATTATATACAATTACAAATGAGAGTCGAGGAGTTTGGGGGCCAGGGAGACCAGGGGTCCTGCTCGTCCCACTCCTTCCTCACCAGCCTACGCCTAGCCAACCTGAACAACGGCCAGTCAAGAAAAGAGCATGTTTACACGCCTTCTGCCTTGACGCTCACATCAACTAACTCACACACTAGAATCTGTGAGGGGAGAGAGTGCACCATCTTGCTGTCCTGAACACTTCTCACCCTGGCCCTCTCTGCCACTAACGAGCAGGTGGCAGTCAGTGAGATCCAGGCCAAACTGGTGATGACACAGCAGGACAGGCTGCTGTGTCCTCCCTACACCCTTTGCAGCCTCCACCAGGGAACCGTCTGCTAAGCACCAGCTGCCCCAGCTGGCAGTAGCACTAAGCTCTGGGGACCAGCTCCCTTCACCCTCTGTTCCTCCATGGCCGATGCACACCTAGCATCTGATTACAGCGGAAGCGTGGACGCACGTGATGGGCCCATCCGACCTGCCGCGGGAGCAGGCCTGCAGCAGCTAGGGCCAGCTGTAGACCCAGGAAGGTGGGTGGAGCAGAGCCACCTCCAGGGCCTTTTCGGGTTTGTTCTCTCGCCCTCTTCCAAAAAGGCCAAGTGCCTATGAGACTGTGCTGCCTGAGGCCTTTAACGCTCACTTAACGCTCACTTAACGCTCACTGCCTCTTCCCACGCAGCGCAGCGCCCTCCAGGCTTCACAGAGCTGAGGCCCAGCTACCCGCCTGCCTCACTTTTGGTTCTACGATGAGCAGCAGCTATGGCAGGCTTAGGAGTGAGAGTCAGTGAGACTTAGCCGTTACGTTTGCTTCTGTTTACCGATGAGGGACAGAACCCAGAGAGGCTACATGACCTGGCCAAGCTCACACATCAGTGCTGCTGAGCACGAGAGTCCGGGTATTTCAACTCCTAAATTCTTTCCACTAGCCCATAATACTTTCAAAAGCAGCATGCTGGAAGAGAAACGATACCAACTTTTCATGAGTGACTAACTTGACACTCCGTGAGAAGCAGGGCAGCTGCTGGGGGACGCAGCAGCGGTTAGGCGGGCACTGTAGTTTCAGCAAGCAAACCCCCTCCTTTCCACAGGCTCCCCAAACACCCACGACGGGAACACGATGCACAGAGGCCTAAGGGACAGCACACTTAGCAGCACAGAGCGTCTCCTCCTCTACCCCCCACAGTCATGTCAGCCTTGGGACACTGAGCCTGCCACACTGCTCCGAGGCTCAGCCTCTGAGGACTTACTCTTCCAAAAGGAGCGCCCCCCCACAGGAAAAGCTGCAGCGCTGTGCACCTCTAGTCTTTCCTACTTTTGGGTCTCTACTGGGCTACAGTGAGGGTGTACAAGTTTCAATTTACCCAAAGACATGGACTCAGAGCCCTTCTTCAACCTAAGCCCCCAGCAGAACGTCTTCCCCGGATGGCAAGCTGAGCTCTGACTAGGTGCCCATTCCCTGCCTACAATATATAAAAGTCCAGTGGGTGAGGAAGGGGAAGAGGGGGGCCCAGGTTACCCCGCAAGCTTGCTGGTGACGAGCGAGGACTTCCTCTGGGGCAGGTCCTGCGGGGTGGGGATGTGGTCCCCGGTCACCAGGTTCTTGTCTGCTCCTGCGCTCGGCAGCTGCTTGTTCTTCATCTTGGCTTTGGCCATGTTGTAGTCTCCTGAGTCAAAGTACTTTTGCTGGGAGACAGGAGGGAGGTCGAGGTGAGCGCGCAACCCTGGGGGTTTTCAAAGGTCACACGACCGCCAGCCCAAGCTCACGCAAGCCAGCCATCGGAGCATTCCCCACGCACACAGGCCACATCACGTCTAGCATGCTCTGACCGTGTCAGTGTCACAGCGTCCTAGCAGAAACATGGGCCTCTGTAGTGTGAGGGGCAGTTACGTCCCTGAACCTGGGTGACAACCCCTGCACCCGCTGTACCGTGCTCAGCCCAGGAAAGTTCCATTAGGATCTCTGACTTCTCTCCGAACAGTGCAGTGAGGACTGTACTAGGTGACAAAGCAATACCTCGGTGCTGGGCAAACAAATGAGTAAGCCTCCAAGAAGGGTCAATTTGGGGCTACCAGCAACCAGAGATCAACCTAAAACCAGCTACCTCAGTTCTAGGAACTATCCTCGCAGACCAGGAATAGGAACTGGGCTTGTTCACGAAGCAGCGTGCTCTCCAGACTCCCACACATGTTCCATGGTGAGACAGTCTGCCTACGCCTGGCTGGCTTAAGGCGAGATAAGCTGCAAATCAGCATCATACCAGCATCTGTGACTAAGACTGAGTGCCTGGGACTCTCCACAGGAGGACTTCCCTCCCCATGCCACCCTCACACTCTAGCTCTAGCCTTAGACTCTGCGGTCAGCTCACGGCAGGGAAAAACCTGACCAAGACGAAGACGGCTGTGAAGGCAGATCTCCACTGTTGAGGAAAGTCCTTCTGGTTGGGTTTGTTTTGTTTTTGTGGTCTTATGGGTTGGACCCAGGCTGGACAAGTGCTTTCCCACGGGGCAACATCCCCTGTCATTCCACACAGGAGGAAGAACTGTCTGTGTGCTACCTTTCGGTTTTGTTTTTTGAGATAGTCTCGCTATGTTGCCTTAGCTGGCCTGGAAGACACTATGTAGACCAGACTGGCCTCAGTCTCAAGAAGATATCTACCTGCCTCTGCCTCCCCAGTGCTGGAATTAAAGGTATGTACTTTTTTATTTACGTGTGCACGTGTCCTCGGAAGCCAGAGACTCTCCTGGGGCCGAAGTCACAGCTGCCTGGTGTGGGTGCTGGGAACCAAACTTTGGCTTTCTGGGAGAGCAGCAGCTCAGCTCTCTTAACTGCTCATCCACTCTCCAGCCCTCCTTTTCTCCACCGCCCCCTCCCCTTTCTTTATATATATATGTGTATATATATATATATATTTACCCCTTTCTTTATATACATATGTGTATATATATATATTCACCCCTTTCTGTTTAAAGGCAGGGCCTCACTTTGGCCCAGGCTGTTCTTGCATCTGTGGTAATGTTCCTGCTTCAGCCTAGGTGTTGAGATCACAGACATGAGTCACCTCACGCAGCTAAAGGAAGCTCTCTGAGGAGCACACTAACGTCTGGTGCCAGGAGCAGTAGGCGAAGGCTGCCCCCTGGTGAGCTGAAGCTTTCTGGGTCTTCTGGCATGACTCACTCTAAAACTTACCTCTGGTTTGTAAGAAGTGCACAGCCCCTCACCCACCACCACTCAGCCAGGCAACTGCTCTACCACGGTCCCTTCAGGCCTCCACCCACCCAATGCCCAGTGTTAACCCTTCATTTCCTGTGGTCAGAAGGGGAATGGCATCACTGCAGGGGTTCAAACAGTCTACTGTCCTCTTTCCAAGTTTCTAACTCATCTCTACGACTGCCCGGTAACCAAGCCTACAGAAAAACATGCAGATGAACCTCTAGGGACTTCATCCAAGGTGCCACAGAAAAAGGGCGTCGCATACCCCTTTCTGGAGTCTCTTCATGAGGAAGTCGGAGCCTCCAGGCTTCTGTCCTAGGCTTGGGTATTTGGCCTTTAGCTTTGCCTCCTCAGCTCTCTCGGGGAGAATACCTTCTTTCTCCTGTGTATCCTGAAGAGAACAAGCCAACTGAAATCAAAGACTGGACATAATGACTTCTACTATCTGATAGCCTTTATATCACCACCTCCCCCCCCCCCACCAGACAGCTGCCTGCTCATAAACCCACCATCTCCACGCTGTTCTTTTTACAGAGTGTGTGTATATTTTTAAATTTTACTTATGGTGTATGTATGTCTTCTGCATGTGTGTGTGTAGTGTACCACGAGGCTGCCTGGTACTCTTGGGTTCAGAAGGGGTATCAGGTCCCCAGAACTGGAGCTATGGATGGTTGCTGAGATGCCATGTGGGTGCTGGGAGCCAAACCCAGATCCTCTGCAAGAGCAACCACTGGGCCATTTTTCTGGCTTCTGCTCAATTTAAGACTTTTGTCTAAATTCTTAACACTCAAGATAACTGCATAACGTGAACAGAAGCAAGCTAGTTCCCACACTACATGCAAGGAGGCAGCCGGTGGCCTGAGCACTGGTTAAGGGCGGCACCAAAACACGGTAACTGAACCACAGAGCAAGTCACAGCTCACTCAGCAACGATGGTAGGAAAGACAAAAAAAGCTACTGGCCAGGGCTTTTAGCAGTACCAGGAAGTGGCCAAGTTCCTGGCTGTCCTTCAGGGCAAGGGGGCTGACTGGTCTTCTGAGAGGCTCCTTCCTCACTCAATCTCCCAGAAGCCATCTGGTCTCACTGTGCATGATCCCAGGCATCTGGCCTCTTACAGAGATAGCCACTTAAGTAATATACTTCCATAAATGCAGCCAGGCGAGAGGCAAACAGAGATTAACATACCACTGGGGTTTTTTTTTTGTGTGTGGTGTTGTTTTTTCTTTCGAGACAGAGTTTCTTTGTGCACACCAGGGTGGGCTCGAACTCAAAGCTCCGCCTGCCTCTGCCTCCAGAGTGCTGGGATTAAAGGTGTGCGCCACCACCGCCCGGCTACTGGATATTTCTCTGGACAAACTGGTACAGACAGATCCTTGACTTCAGTGTTAAGTAACTCAAGTCCAGAGCCCAAGAAGGGTTTTAGTTGGCGGTAGTGTTTTCCTCAGGCGATGGTGGGTGGACTATATCCCACTGCGGAGGAATTCGAGGGGTTCTGCAAGTCACTGACTGTGAGCAACTACAAATCATCCCTCCCAAAACAGGGTCTGAGGAAGTTGCCACCTGAACCTAGCCAAGGTAACGATCACTCTTCTCCCCTCCCCGAGTAACTGGTTCATTTTAAACGTCTGCACCTCGGCCTGTCTCTTCCTGTGGGTGAAAGCCGAGCTCCAGGCTGGTGGTCGGGTCGCCTTATTTCCACTAATCAAACAAGTCCGTCTACACCTCAGGACCACCAGCCAGCCCCCTTTCATTCGCCTCACCTCTCCAAACACCCGCCCACGCCAGGGCTCGGCCAATTATAGAACAGGCTTCACAGGCCTAGTAGCCAATAAAACAGGGGATCGCACAGAATGACAACCAGCTTGACTAATCGAAACCAGAGCACCAGGCCGCGCCGGATCGCAGGCTGCGCGACGTCAGCAGTGACCAATCCCTGCGGAGCCCGAGGCGCGGGCGGCCAGTCAGCGTCGGCGGTGGGCGGACCTCGCCCGCGCGGCGGGCCCCCCCTCCCGTCCCTCCCTCCCTCTCACCTGCTTCTCCTCGCCCGTCTCCTCCGCAGGGTTCTCCTCTTCTTGCTTCTGAGACATGGCAGGGCCGGGGCTGTGCGGTGCAGGGCCCGGGAAGTCGGCCGGACGAGGGAAGGGGGGAGGGGAAGACCGGGACAACCTGACCTGCTGCTTCGGCTCCTGTCACTATGGTTGCTCAGTCAAAATGGCGGCCCGAGCCCGTGACGTTGAGACCGCCCCCTCCTATGGGAGCCAATGAGGGTGGGCTCGATGGGGCAATGACGTAACGTCGCACCAATAAGCGTTGACTGGAGGAGGGGGGCGATCTTCAGGGGCGACAGGCAAGCTAGAACACCAACCGGGATAGAGCGCGAGCCGCAAGAACCAATTAGAAGCCAGCAAGGGGGAGGGGGCGGGACAGGGCAGCAGCTCGCCTTGGTATTTTTGCATCTTAGGTGGGCAGAAGCTTCTCTCAGCCGGGTCCGGGCAAGCTGTTTATTCTCTGGCGTTAGAAGGAAGTTACCGACACATCCAGAAATAAAAATTGGAGGACAAACTGATCAATTCAGTAGTTTCCCGGTATTTAGTGCTAGCTTGTATGAGACTGCGTCTTCCTGTCACGGCTTTCGTTCCACACTTTAATCCTTATGCAGGCATTATAATGGAATCATTCTGCAGAGATGTTCATTTCTTGGTTTTAGGAGTGCAGTTCTAGGTACACGATAAAAAATTTAAATTTAGCACATATATTAAATACCAGTTAGTGTAAACAGAATCAATTCAACAAAGCTTTCAACTTGTATGGTGGTTCCTGCCTGTATTACCCGCACAAAGGACGCAGACGCAGGAAAATCTCTTTGAGTTTTGAGGTTGACTTAGGCTAATACACAGTGCGACCCTGTCTCAAAAGCCAAAATCAACCCAAGAAGTAGAACAGTTCCTGAGCATCTTTCAGTAGACATTACTGTATTACTTTTATAGGAATGCATACAGAGGGCAGCCCCTGCCCCTCAAAGCGTGGTGGTGGTGCACGCCTTTAATCCCAGCCCTTGGGAGGCAGAGGCAGGCAGATCACTGTGAGTTCCAGGTGAGCCTGGTTTACAAAGCAGTTGAGTTGTTACTATCCAGACAGTGGCTGTGTGTGTGTGTGTGTGTGTGTGTGTGTGTGTGTTCTGGTTTGTGATAGTCTCTGGCTTTGAAATCACCATGTAGTCAGAGATGGCCTTGAACTCTTGATCTTCCTGCCCATGCCCAGCTATCAGACCAACTATTCAAAAATGTAATACTTTTTGACTAACACTTTTTTTTTAATGCATTGGTGTTTTGCCTGAATGTATGTGGGTGAGGGTGTCAGATCCCCTGGAACTGGAGTTACAGATAGTTGCAAGCTGCCACGTGGGTGCTGGGAACTGAATTCAGGTCCTCTGCAAGAGCAGCCAGTGCCTTAACCACTGAGCCATCTCTCCAGCCCTTTGACTAACACTTTGTTTTTGGTGGGGGGTTGGTTTTTCCAGGCAGGGTTTCTCTGCGTAGGCTTGGCTGTCCCGTAACTCACTATGTAGACAGGCTGGCTTTGAACCCCTAGAGATCCACTTACCTCTGCTTCCCTAGAGCTGGGATGAAAGGTGAGCCAAAACAAATTAGCTTTGGTAACTTCTATTACCAATGAAGTAGGGTGGCTTGGGGGGCTACTTGTTTAGTTTTCATAGCATTAGGTCTACTTCTCATGGGACAATCTGAGAAACACTGGAACAGAGATTAATACCATACAAGGCAAAATCTGGTAAGCATAGATACAGAAATGTAACAGTCTGTAGGAATTTTAAAAAGACTCATACAGTATGAGGTTTAAAAAAAAAAAAAAGGTGATCCTAGCCTGGTGTGGTGGCGCACGCCTGTAATCCCAGCACTCTGGGAGGCAGAGGCAGGTGGATTGCTGTGAGTTCCAGGCCAGCCTGATATACAAAGTGAGTCTAGGACAACCAAGGCTAACACAGAGAGACCCTGTCTGGAAAAAACCAAACCAAAACCAAGTAAACCAAAACCCACACTAAGGAATAGGGACCAGAGAGATGGCTGGGCAGGTAAAGTCAAACCTGATGATCAGAATTCAATCCCAGGGATTAGGAGAGAATCAGTTCCCACATGCGTCACTTTACATAGCAAAGCACAGCCAGGCCTAACAAGCCATTTCTTCCTGTTCCTTGTGCTGCAGACACTCTGAGGGAGGGACGAATGAGAAGCCAACCAGAGCAGAGTTGTGTTTTTGTAATCTAACGGTCAGAGCTGGCGCCCTGGCTCTCACGGGCGTTATTAGGGTTTTCTCTAGTGTCTCTGCAAGGTGTTCACAGCAGGTCATTCTCCTTCTCCTCGGTGGTAATACCGTAGTCGGGGCAACCAACTGTGCCTGAGATAGAGACTCGACTGGGATGCCAGCTGGTGCCCAGGTCAGCACTGCTGTGCCCTGTCAAGATATACCACAGTTGGGCTGGAGAGATGGTTCAGTGGTTAAGAGCACCGCCCGCTCTTCCAAAGGTCCTGAGTTCAATTCCCAGAAACCCCATGGTGCCTCAAAACCATCTATAATGTGATCTGATGCCCTCTTCTGCAGATAAAGCACTCATATACAATAAGTAAATCTTAAAAAAAAAAAAAAAAAAAGATCTGCCACAGTTAATAAAGTTATGAACCATGCACAGACAGACAGAGGCACAACTAACTAATGATCTTTATTACACAGAAATGTGAAGGCGATAGACACTAAATGAGTGTTTGGCAGTGAGTGTCACACAGATTTGAAGTGAAGACATCCTCATTTTATGGACATATAAAAATAAACACCGAGAGTTACAAGAAAGATCTCAACTTCTACCCCTAGTCAAGCTAAAGCTTCCCACAGGAAACCCTGCTTTCAATTCATGCTGGGCTCCACCTAGCTTCTCCAACTGTAACTTACATCTTACGCATCTAAGAGACACATGGAATGAAAACAGTAACAATGAGCCCGGGAACTTTCGTGGACCTAGGTAGGTTAAGAGTTACTTCTGACCAGGAGGATTTGGTATTAGTCAAGTCACCTGTACTGGCTGTGTGACGGCCTGTCTCTCCCCAGTGGTCAGCACAGTGCAGGGCTGGCCTCCTCACAGCCAGCTGCCACTGACACTCAACTGCCCACCTACACGGGAGCTCATCTAACAGGGCCTTTCCTCACCCTCACTGCTGAAGCAAAACCTTTGAAGGGGTTTGGCCAGAACAATGGCTGTGCTGAAAGAAGACACAATTTGGAGTGTGTTTGGAGATTAAATATAGACAGAATTACTGCCAAAGCCCTTAAACATAGGGAGAATTTACCAATTTAGGTAGTAAATAAAAACAGAGACAAAGAAGACAGCAGAGTCTGGCTGCAGTGTCTGGACTCAATGCTGTTATTTGGGATTTGAAACACAATGCCCTTAGTTTAATCAGAGTACAGATATTTAAAGTAGCCTGGAACAAAGAGGACAGTCACATGCAAAGGGTGAAAAGTCTTTAATTTTGAGTGAGAGATGGTTTCATATAGCCAAGGTTAGCCCCTAACTCACTAGAAGCTACTCCAGAGTTTGAGCTCTCAATGGCTCTGCTGCTGGCTTCCAGGTGCTAGGATGACAGGTGTGAGCCCCCACACCTGGCTTCGAAGATGCGAGGTCTCCGGCTGCCTCCCTTCCCTACAAGCTCTAATGCTGGCTGAATGAAGGAGGTGACTCAAGCACATGGCTCTCAGTGAGTCTGGAAGCAGGACGGCTGCTAACAGGGCAATGGAGCACGTCTCTGCTTTCAGAACTACGGGATTTGGGTCATCAAACGGAGGGTTCTCATTAGATAAAGGTGAGAAAAATCACAGGAGGGAGGGACAATCTCAGGAACCATTTGCTTCAAAACTCAGTCTTGTTTCCACCATGCCTCATTCAGAGACAGTGATCTCAGAGAGTGCCATGCTTAGAGGAGTTGGTGAGACAAAGGCTGAGAAAACACCAACACGGGAGAGAAACTAGACAGAGCTTGCTCTTTGTCTTCCGCACAGTCCCCACGTACAAACTCCTGCTTACCCAAAAGCACGCTGGTCAAAACCGAACCCAGGAACGGGAGGTGTTTACTGGACGTGTGTGGGTTCACCCTTTCGTTAAGAATTAGAGTGGGAGTGAGGAGAAATGGTCGGCTGAGAACGGCGACGGCCTGTGGAGAGGCCCTGAGGCTGTGCTCCCCAAGTCATGAGCTCTGATTGAAAAAGAGGCAAAAATGAAGACAGTGTCTCAGCGGTGGGGCCCTGCCAGTCAGCAGGCAGCAGGGGAAGGAGAGCCTGCCCGCCGGCTTTATGACTTGTTGAAGGCTGCCAGCACAGCCCAGATCATCTCTGTGGCACTGTGCTTTGTCCCCTCCACTTCAGGGTCCAGTTCTACTAGGTCCTTGGTTCGATTCATCGCCACGTCATACTTATCGTCTGTCAGACAGGAGAAGACGTTCTCCAGCACGTCGGAGGAATGGGCCAGCACCAGGAGTGCCAGCGTCCGCCGGTCCATGCGCTGCGGGTCATTCACCCACCGCTCGAGCACGCTGTCTTGGAGCTTTTTCACTAGTCGCTGTTTCTCTGTCGTATTGGTCACTGGGTGAGTGGTCATGTCGAACAGCAGGAAGTTCTGCTTCTCTGTGGTTAGAATGCCCTTCTCTACCAGGTTCTTGGCGATTCGCTCTCGCACATTCCTCAGCTGGTACTGTAATTTGAAGGGGTTCCATGTCTCACCTGTGGGAAACAAAACAGAGAAAAGCCAGTGTGCTATTTGGGTTGGTAAAACTGAAAAGATTGCTTGCTTTGGCAGCACATACACTAAGATAGGAATGATATACAGAAGATTAGCATGACCCCTGCACAAGGATGACATGCAAATTCATCTAGTGTTCTGTATTTAAAAATAAAATACACACCTTTAATTCTAGCACTCCGGGAGGCAGAGGCAGGTGGATCGCTGTGAGTTCGAGGCCAGCCTGGTCTACAAAGCTACTCCAGGACAGCCAAGGCTACACAGAGAAACCCTGTCTCGAAAAAAACCAACAAACTTAAATGTATTTTTATTATATATATATGTAATTGAGAGGATTGAAGTCCCTTTCTCTTACTCTCAGGTGGAAGGCCTACCAAGGAGTGGGGGCTGACGTACTGCGCCCCACTCACGATGGCCCATGCTAGCTTCCTTGAAGAGTAACATTCTAGACTAGAAAAGCAAAGGCAAGAGGACAAGAGGCTGCCTGTCACTCCACTAGCCACAGAGAGGAGGGGACCACACTAGAAGAAATGGGCTCGGAGCCTCAAGGAAGGGTTCCATAGCTGTACCAGAGAAACCCATTTGACTGAGTAGAGAATCTTATGTGTTTGTCTTGAGACAGGGTCTCTCTGTGTAGCCTTGGCTGTCCTGGACTCACTTTGTAGACCAGGCTGGCCTCGAACTCACAGTCACCCGCCTGCCTCTGCCTCCTGAGTGCTGGGATTAAAGGCGTGCGCCACCACACCCAGATGAATATAGAGAATCTTAAGTCTAAAGATGTTGCTGAAAACTATGGAAATCTTGGTACAGAACAATGTCAGGATGCTGAGAGCAAACATCAACTGGAAAAGCCAGAAAAAAGCAGGGAAACCTCTGGTGGGTGCAAGGGTGTGTGCTTATACCAGATCACACACTCAGGAGTGGTCACAATGGGATTTGGAGCCTGCTTGGAGGATGTCCCTGACACTAGGGACTTAAGCCTAGCCTCTGACTGAACATGTAACAGTCAGCTGCTGTCCTCCCCACCCCCATCCACTTTGCTTCCTAAGACAGCACCTGAGCATATACAGGGTGATTCTCCTGCCTCAGGGTTACAGATGTGCATTCCCATGCCTAGAGAAGCAGCAGCTGTAGCCGGGCTGCACACACACACACAACTATGCAAATAAAAATGTAATAATAAAAGGAACTGTCTAGAAGACACACCCCCTGACATGCCTGTAAGGGCATTTCTAAGAGGTTTTACCTGAGAAGGAAAGACTCATCCCAGAAATTTGCTGTGTACCTAGACTGAGGAAGGAGACAAAGAAAGCCCTTCGAGTGCCAGCACTCACTCACCTCTGCTTCCTGAGGTGGGAAACTGTAAGCACTGCCTACTGCCCCCATGCTGTGCTGTGCCTGCCATGATGGGCAGTATAGTGTCAAAATTTGCATGAAAATAAAGCCCCTCTCTCTCTAAGTCAAAATAAATCCCCCCTCTTTTCTTCCCTCGAGACAGGTTTTCTCTGTGTTAGCCTTGCCTGTCCTGGACTTGCTTTGTAGACCAGGCACAGTGATCCACCTGCCTCTGCCTCCCGAGTGCTGGGGTTAAAGGCGTGCGCCACCACGCCCAGCTAAATTCTCCCCTCTTAAATTGCTTCTTGTCATGTGTTTGGTCACAGCAATAAAAGTAATACAGGTGCTTTGGCAAAAGCTTTGACTAACAAGTGGCTTATTTTAACCAGGTGACTTTAGGTAGACAGACAGATAGGCAAGCAGAAAGACAGACAGACAGGCAGGCAGGCAGACACATAGCACACAGGTGAGGATGCTTTAGCAGTTGAAAATGCATTCTGTTCTTCTAGGGGAGCAAGTTAGTGTCCCAGCACCTATGTCAAGCGGCTCATGACTGCCATAAGGACAGCTATCAGCTATAGACGGGATCTCGCACTCCTTTTTTTGGCCTTTGCAGGCACCTGCACTCACATGAACACATCCACGTACACACACAGACATATACTCAGAATTAAAATAAAAATTAGAAAAAGAATGGAAAAGTAGTATCAGAGGTTATATAGACATATAGATATTCTGGAGTTTAAGAGAAAAACAAACAAAATAAAAAACTTACTGAAGAGGTCACCAACAAGTTAGAGCTAGCAAAAGCGTTGGCAGTCTTTGAGATTAATAAAGGCTATGCATTTGCACTGGGCACTGCGAGTTCATCTCCTGCTACACAGTGCACTTGAGGCCACTCCAGGCTACGCGGAGTCCTGTCTTACCATGCAAAATGAGATTATGCAGTCTGAAGTGAGCCTTAGAGAAACATGGGATGCCGTTAGGACTGGCATATGTATTTTAAAAAAGTACACAGAAGAGACATGTCAGGGAGAAAAAAACATTTAAAAAATGGCAGGATCCCATATTTCGTGAAAAACACTAGTCTACACATTTGGAACTACTGAACCCCACCTAGGACACACGCAGAGAGAATCATATCTAACGCAGGGACTGAGACGCAGTCTTGGAAGGTAGCCTGAGGAAAATGACTTGTCACATGAGTGCTGCAGTCAGAAAAACAGAGGCCAGAAAAGTAAAGTAATTAGCTCAACACTGACTGACAAAACTGGGAGCCAAGAGCCTTTTTCCTCTCTCTCTCTCTCTCTCTTCCCCCATCCCCCGCTTCTTTAGAAGGGTGTCTCAATGTAGACCTGGCAGTCCTGAAACTCAAGAGATTCACCGGCCACTGCCTCCTGAGTGCTAGGATTAAAGGAGTGTGCCACCACGTCTGGCCCAGCCCCCAATTTTTATTTTAATTTTTGTATGCATATGCTTTTTTGGGGGAGGGTCCTGGGGATTAAACCTATTTTTATTTTTGGTATTTTTGAGATAGTGTCTCCAAATGTAGCCCAGATTGGCCTTGAACTATCAGTAATTTAGCCTCCCAAGTGCTATGATTACTACCACTCCTGGCTAATAAATTTTTTTTTAAGTTTAATAAGCTTTAATAAAAGTTTATCTTATAAGCCAGGCGGTGGTGGCACAGAGGCAGGTGGATCGCTATGAGTTCAAAGCCAGCCTGATCTACAAAGCAAGTTCAGGACAGCCAAGGCTACACAGAGAGACCCTGTCTGAAAAAAAAAAAGTTTATTTTATGGGGCTGGAGAGATGGCTCAGAGGTTAAGGGCACTGCCTGCTCCTCCAGAGGTCCTGAGTTCAATTCCCAGCAACCTCATGGTGGCTCACAACCATCTGTAATGTGATCTGGTGCCCTCTTCTGGCCTGCAGGAGTGCATGGCGGCCCACTGCATACATAGTAAATAAATATTTTTTAAGAAGGTTATTTTATAAAAGGGCTGGTGAAATAGTTTGGTGGGTAAAAGTACTTACCATAAAGTCTAACGATTTGAGTTAATACTGGGAGACCACCTAAAGGTGGAAGGAGAGAACCAACTCTACAAAGTTAATGCCCTGACCTCGGCACGTGCACCCCACGTCATCCTGATCTCGGCATGTGCGCCCCACGTCATTACACACATATACACTGCGTAAAAAATAAATACAAAGTTTCTTGGGAAGGCCTAAGGGTGAAACTCGGTTGGTCAAGTGCTTCGCCAGCGTGCTCGCCCGCCTGGTGGGTCCTCAGCACACATGAGCTAGGGTGACGGTTCATGCTTATACTCCCTGCCCGGGAGGCGACGGCAGCAGGCTTAGAACTTCAAGGTCGTCCTTGGTACACAGCAAGTTTGAGGCCACTCTGGGGCACAAGAGATGCTGCCTCAAAAACAAAAATAGGTAAGTAAGGAAGTAAGTAAACACAGTCCTTTGACTGGATATGGTGGGGCACACCTTTAATCCCAGCACTCGGGAGGCAGAGGCAGGCGGGTCGCTGTGAGTTTGGGGCCCACAAGTTCCTAGCCAGCCTCTGCTCCATGGTGAGACTTGTCTTAAACAAACAACAAAATAAAGCCCTAGTGAAGAACACTGGTAAGCTGGATGTGGAGCTATCTACTTGCAATCTCAGTACTAGGGAGACTGAGGCTGAAGGATCGGGAGTTCTAGGCCACCTCAGTGTACAGTGTCTTGTCCCCAAAAGCCCAACAAAGTAAAACTGTTAAGAGCTCTCGTGGGCTCAGCGTGGTGGCACGTGCTTGTTCCTGTGCTGGAGGGGTGGAGAGAGAAGGGTCAGGAGTTCTGGGTCATCCTTGGCTGCATAGCAAGTTCAAGGCCAGCCTGGGCTACGTGAGACCCTGTCACAAAACAACCAAACCTTTCAGAGAAGGGTCACAGACGATAAGCAGAAGTGTGTGGAAGCTTTAGGCGCTGGTTAGGCACATCACCTTCCCTAGCATGCTGCGTTTGTGTACTTTTCTCTCTGCCCCTGAGAGCAGGCTAAAGATAACAAGAATGGGACTTGTGAGTTATTTTCTGTCATCTCACCAGTGAGCAGCTCTATCCATGTCTGCACAGTCTCTGTTGGCTCAGTTGCTTTGATGTGTTTGAGAGTTTCATCCAGCAAAACATCACCCGTTGGGCTGTCTGACTTTAGCAGGACCTAAAGGAAAGAAACAGAGTACACTGCTGCAGAGAGAAGGTCCTTGCACGCACGATACCCACACTGCTGGTTAGGGGGCTTGTGTAAGCAGGGTGTGCTGCCTGTGCCATGGAAGAGCTCAGTGTGGTATCTGACTGACCTCACAGGAGGACAGAGTTACAGTTGAAGTAGGATCTAGTAGCAGATTCTGTAAACAAAATGGACAAGATTCCAAATTTGGGCTGGGCGTGGTGGCGCACGCCTTTAATCCCAGCACTCAGGGAGGCAGAGGCAGGTGGATCGCTGTGAGTTCGAGGCCAGCCTGGTCTAAGTGAGTCTAGGACAGCCAAGGCTACACAGAGAAACCCTGTCTTGAAAAAAAAAAGATTCCAAGTTTGGAAGCCATCTGTGAAACCATTAGTAATGGCAGGAGAGTCAAAACTGGAAGTTGCTCTGGGGAACATTGGTAAGCCTGGCTTTTGACTGACACCAGATAGCCAAGGTGAAATGTCTAGCCAGTGTTAATATGTTTCTGGAGGCTACAGGTAAAGAAATGTCTACAAATTTGGAAGTGAATTTACTCAAGGTAACGTACAGCTGAAAAGGTGACTGTCACTTCCAAAGGCTGGAAAAGTCGCCCAGCAGGCTCCAAGCTGACACTTGCACGTTAGGCCGTGGAGAACCAAAGGACACAGGTACACAGTCAGGGAAAAAAATCTGAAAAGGCCAAGAACGTCAAGTAGGGAAGTGGAAAAAGTGCCCAATACTCTGAGTGTAGTGAGCATGCCTTTAGTCCCAGTGCTCCAGAGGCAGAGGCAGGAGGAGCTCTGAGTTCGAGGCCAGCCTGATCTACAGAGTGAGTCCAGGACAGCCAGGGCTACACAGAGAAACCCTGTCTGTCCAGCCCCCTAATCCTGCAAAAAGGAAAAAAAAAGTGTCAAATATTTTATATATATATATATTTTTTAATATTTTATTTAATTTTACTTTTTATGTGCCTTAGTATGAGAGTGTCAAATCTTGGAGTTACAGACAGCTGTGAGCTGCCATGTGGGTGCTGGGAATTGAACCCAGGTCCTTTGGAAGAGCAGGTAGTGCTCTTAACCACTGAGCCATCTCTCCAGCCCCATGTATTTTTAAAGAAAAAATTAAGGCTAAAAATAAGATGGGTCTATCTAAGACTGCACTTTCAGCAGAGTACTTGGAATGACAGGCATTGTGAAAGGAAAAAAATGACTAAGCCAATGTTTGTCTGAGAGTCAGTTCATCCATGGCAGGGGACTTTCAGTAAAAGAAATGGATCTGCAAGGCTGTCGGAGCACACTGAGGCTCACTGAGACAGGCCTGACTCATGACTTCCTCTACCTACATGGTACTTAGCTTCATGCATAAAGAGGGAAAGATAACCAACAGCAACCCAAATGTGACTTTTCTGTGCTAAAAAAGGACAAAAAAACCCATGCTTCTGTGGTTTCAAAACAGAGTTTGTGTAGCCGTGGCTGTCCTGGAACTCTGTAGATCAGGCTGGCCTGGAGCGTCAATGACTCTTTAAGGATATCTAATTTTTCTGTTTTCCCTATAAGATTAATTAAAAGCAACTAGATGATGGAACACCTGAACTAGTGTTTATCTTCTCTAACAATTCTCATTTTTTCTCTTATATAGATGAGTGTTTTGCCTGTATGTGTGCACTCTGTGCACCACAGGTGTGCAATGTCTGCAGAGGTCAATTCATACCCCTGGGGCTGGAGCTGCAGACAGCTGTGAGCCACCATGTGGGTGCTGGGGACCAAACCTGGGGCCTCTGCAAGAACAAAAAATGCTTTTAGCTGCTGAGCCATCTCTTCAGCCCTCTTTTTTTGTTTTTTTTCGAGACAGGGTTTCTCTGTGTAGCCTTGGCTGTCCTGGACTCGCTTTGTAGTCCAGGCTGGCCTCGAACTCACAGCGATCCTCTTATTCTTTGGAGATGTCCCGTTGGCTGTTTGGCTGTCCACAGCGCAGAGGACACTGTACCTTTCTGTCCAGGAGTCGCTTCTTACGCATGGTGGGAGGTTCCAGACAGATTCGACCCCGCATGGCCAGCTCTATCAGGATGCCTCCTCGCAGCCCAGATGATATACAATCATTCCAGAAAGACGTGTAGCCCTAGGAAAGGGGAAAGAAAACAAAGAATATTCTGAAAGGAACAGTGACTTCCAGCCTGTACCTTATGAATAAGGTGTGGTAGTTCTGTGATTCCTGTCACATCACCCTTCATGATCGCAAAGCAAGGCCAGAGTGAGATGTGTGTGGCCTGAGCAGGGCTGGGACGGCACCTAGGACACACTAGGACGTGCTCTGCCACTGCGCTCCCTGCCTCCCCCAGCACAGCAGTTCACTGGTCAAGTGCCTTTCCATGTAGAGCCAGGTAACTAGCTCTCATTGCCTCATGTAAATGCCCAAAACACTGTTTTCTACCTGACGTTTGAGTTATCTAGCGAATTTCTATAACTTGATTAGCATGTCAGATTTTTATTTCTTTTATTTATTTATTTTTTCAAGACAGGGTCTCTCTGTGTAGCCTTTGCTGCCCTGGACTCACTTTGTAGACCAGGCTGGCCTCGAACTCACAGCGATCCACTTGCCTCTGCCTCCTGAGTGCTGGGATTAAAGGCGTGCGCCACCACACCTGGCTGAGCAAATGCTTCTGATGCAGGCAGGCACTGGACAAACCCACTGATTAGTTAAGGGCCCTAAGTATGCTACTTTCAGTGTCTTTATTTGTAAAATGGAGGCACTAGTATCTGTGTTTATGAGTTGTGAGGACTCGGTAGAATGAACTAAATGAGGAAAGGTGAGCACAGAGCATAGGGTACAGAGGACATAGATGTCAGCTCATCTTCTCTAGGAGCTATCTTACCAGCTGAGCTACACAAAGGGGCCAGCTGCTCATGGGTCTCTCTGGCGGATCGTTACATTTCAGCTATGGCCAACTGCTTCAGGGGCTCTTTATTTATATTTATGTGTGTGTGAGAGTGTTTTGCCTGCATGTATGTATGTATGCCTGGGTACCAGCTGCATGCCTTCTGCTCACAGAGGCCAGAAGAAGGTATTGGATCCCCGGAAATGGATGGTTGTGAGCTGCCATGTGGGTGCTAGAAACTGAACCAGTCCTCTAGAAGAGCAGCCAGTGCTCTTAACTGTTGAGCCATCTCTCTAACCCCATATTTTGTTATATATTTTTTAACAACTTTATATTTATCAATTGGCTTTTTCTCTTAAAGGGTATTGCTATATAGACAAGGCTGGCCTTGAACAGGCCACTCTCCTGCCTTCAGCTCACAAGTGAAGGCATTAGCTGGTACATGTAGCGCTGGGAATCAGACCCACAGCTTCATGTATGCAAGACTCCAACACATAAGCTACCATGCAGGTCTGAATGCTTCTCTTTTTCTTTCTTTCTCTCTTTCTTCTTTATTTTTATTTATTTATTTATTATTATTTTGTTGTTGTTGTTGTTTTTGAGACACGGTTTCTCTGTGTTGCCTTGGCTGTCCTGGACTTTTTTTGTAGTCTACAGGTTGGCCTCACACTCACAGAGATCCACCTACTCCTGCCTCCCTGAGTGCTGGGATTACAGGCATGTGCCACCACGCCCGCCCTGAGGATAATAGTCTTTATAATAGACATATACTGTCTGCTCAATAAATTATTTTTCCTGCAGTGGTGGGGAGGAAACCTAAGGCACAAACTTTCAATCATAAATTTATGCATTCAAAAAATGCATGGTGGGGGCTGGACAGATGGCTCAGTGGTTAAGAGCACTGCCTGCTCTTCCAAAGGACCTGGGTTCAGTTCCCAGCAGCCACATGGCAGCCACAGCTGTCTATAACTCACACCAATGCACATAAATTAAAATTAAATTAAAAAAATGTTTTTAAATGCATGGTGGCATTTTTTGGAAGACTGAAGGCTAGCCTGGGCTCACTGAGATGCTGTCTCAAAAGTCTAAAAGCAGGACAGAACAAGCAAGCTAACTACGTTAGCTCGGCAAACCTCAGCTGGGGCATAAACACTCACGAGACATTTCTGTGTTTGCTGAGGGCCTGGTCTTTGGCCCAGGACAAGGGTTATTCCCCTCTTCTGCCCAAGCCATGGCCACTCCAGGGACATACTTAATTCTTTTTTTTTTCCTTTACGAAACAGGGTCTCTCTGTGTGGCCCTGGCTGTCCTGAACTCACTGTAGACCAGGCTGGCCTCGAACTCACAGCGATCCACCTGCCTCTGCCTCCCGAGTGCTGGAATTAAAGGCCTGCGCCACTCCCGCCCAGCTCTTAATTCCTTTTTGAGGAGAAAGAGCATTTTTTTTTTTTTAGCTTAATATTTGAGTTTTGTACACTTTAGCTGCTCAATTAGATTGTTAAACTATAACTTTAGAACAGACAGTTTATTCAGCATAGCACATATAATTCCAACAGGTGTGCAAACATTAAGGTTAGAATTAACTGGAGGGAAGTTTTCCTTTTTTCATTTCTTCCTTGTCACATATAACTTCTGTTTCAAGGACAATTCAGAATTACAGACGAGAAGCACTGTAAATAAGGACACAGTGGCAGCCAGGTCTCAAACAGTCCTCCAGGTTAACCTTCAACTCACCAGTCTACTAAGGAATGCTGGGCCACAGGTGTGCACCACTATCTACTGGTGACGGACACTAAGCAAGGACTCTACCAACTAAGCTCTATTCCAGGCCTAGGGACTCTTTAAATATTACTCTTTCTCTCACAGCCTCTCAAAACATGTAAAACTCTCCAAGTAAGTCATTAAACTTTTTATTAATATGCAATAAAAAAAAGTTAAAAACATACTTAGCTTAAAAATTAAAAGTACCTGTGGAACTATAACATCCATCTAGAAAAGAGAGTGATGAGGAGGAGAGAAGGGTTAGGCGTGTGTCCCATCTGTGGAGACCACAGAGGACAATACAGAGCACCATGCACTTCAGGACACGCCCTTAGAAGGGAGCACATGTGCCATAATCCGAGGGAAAGTAGTTCCTTACGTCCCAAGGTTCTTTTCTCTTCATATATACAGTCTGGTGAAGTTTCAAGCCACCCATACGAAGGACTCTCTGATACGCTTGGGGACTGTCTCAGGACACCTAGCAGGGAAAGAACTGATTTTTAAACCCCCGTTTGGGGTGAAGGGTTGAGACGGGGGTCTTACTTTGTAGGCCAGGCTAGCCTGGAATTTATCACGCAGACCAGGTTGCAAAGGACAGCTATCTTGGCCCTGCCCCCTGACTTGTCATCACAGGCGTGGGACACAATACCTGGCCAGAATAAGGTCTCTGGATAGTAATTTTGTTTTGTACTGATTATAAAAAGAAACACACACACACACACACACACACACACACACACACACACACACGAAAACATATAATTTAAAAAGTAAAAGCCTAACCCAGGCATGGTGAAGCACAGCTTTAATCCCAGCACTCTGGAGGTAGAGGCAGACAGATCCTTTTTTGCTTGTTTTTTTGAGACAGGAACTTGGCATTTAGAGCAGGCTGGCCTCAAACTAACAGAGATCATCCTAACTCCACCTCCTGAGTGCAGAGATTAAAAGGTATGTACCACAATGTCGAGTTTGGAGGCCAGCCTGGTCTATAGAGTGAGTTCTAGATAGCCAGGGTTACACAGAGAAATCCTGTCTTGAACCCCGCCCCCTTAAATCTTCTTCAGGTGACTGTTATAAACAGTTTAGTGGGCAATTTTTCTAATTTAACATATATTTATTTATATGTCAAAAAAGAAAAAAGGAGGGCTAGGCATGTAGCTTAGAAGGATACCTGTCAAGCACGCAAGAAAAAACAAGCGCTGCATAAAAAACAAAAGAGAACAACAACAACCCTAACCCAAAAACAAACAAAAACTGGGCTTATTGGTTTTTTTGGTTGTTTTTGTTTTTGTCTTTTCAAAACAGGGTTTCTCTGTGTTGCCCTGGCTGTCCTGGACTCACTTTGTCGACCAGGCTGGCCTTGAACTCACAGCGATCCGCCTGCCTCTGCCTCCCGAGTGCTGGGATTAAAGGCGTGCACCACCACGCCCGGCCAGCTTAGTGGTTCTTGCCTATAGTTGTAGCACTGGGGAAGTAGAGGCAGAATGGAAAAGTCAGCGTCATCTGCACTGTGACTTTGAGACCAGCCTCCAGCCTGGTATAAATGAAAACCTGTCTGGAAAAAAAAAAAAAGAAAAGAAAAGAAAGGTACATTATTTCATCAGTGTATTTCTAAATAAACCCCTAAGAGAAACATTTTAGTTAAAGATTATAGGTAATTTTGCTCCTATCAAAAGCCTAGGCAATAGAAGCTCATTACATTCAAGGAGTCAAGTATCACATACAAAGTGCCCTTCCTTAGCCAAACATCCTGGAAGACACACCTTAAAACAACCCTGAGTGTTACATATCTCAGAGTTGGCATTTGAGAGTGGCTAATGGAAATGAGGAAGGAAACAAAACAAAACAGAACAATTTAAAGCATCATTAAAATCCAGGCGTCCAGCTGTGGGTGGGGGTGGGGTGCTCACTGTAACCCCAGAACTGAAGAAGGAGGATCAGTCCGAGTTCAAGGTCCATGGCTGCAGAGATCAAGACCAGCCTAAGCTACAAGAGACTTTGTCTTAAAAAACTACCCCAAACAACAAAGACCATCCTGCGCTACCTGGTCATTTCCAAGACAGTGAGGCCATTTAAAAGCCCCAAACCAGCTTGGGCTGGAGAGACAGCTCAGCAGTCAAGAACAAGCTGGGTGAGATTCCCAGCACCACGAGGCAGCTCACAGTAGCCTGTGACTCTAGTCCCCAAGGATCCAGCGCCCTCTACCGGTCTCCACAGGTACTGCACACACTTGGTACACTGGCATAGCATGCAGGCAAAATGCCTATATACATATTAAAAATAACGGAAAAATATTTTCTTTTGTTTTGTTTTTTGAGACAGGGTTTCTCTTGTAGCTATGATTGTCCTGGAACCCGGTCTGTGGACCAGACTGGCCTCAAACTCAAGAGATCTGCCTTCCTCTGTCTCACGAGTGCTGAGATTAAAGGCATGAGCCACTACAACTGGTGAAGGAAAATATTTTTAACTCCCGACCCCAAATCTTAGAAAATTCTTATGATAAAGGTGAATGAAAAAGGAGAAGAAGGAGGAGGAGGAGGAGGAGGAGGAGGAGAAGAGGAAGAAGTAGTAATGCTGGGAATGTATTTGAGCATTTAATAGTCTCTAAACCAGGACTGACTGATTTTTATCCCGACAGAGGGTTTTGCTATGTAACTGCTGGTTGGCCTGAACTCACCATGTAAAACAGCTGGGACTACAGGCCTGCGTCCTGGACCTCCACTGTGAGTGCCCCTCTAGGGGTGCTGAGAACAGAGCTCAAATCACCTGGACATTCTCTAACCGCTGTGCTGCCCTCCACCCCACTGGTCAGTTTTAACTGCTAAACTGAAATAACCTAGACTCAGCTGGGAAGAACCACCTTACCCAGCGTGAGCAGAGCTTTTACTCAGGAAGGGAAGTCTCAACTCTTTGAGAAACGGAGCTAAAACTAAAATGCACTAATTCACTCTTCTTTGTTCTTGGCTGATGTGATGTGACAAGTTGCTTCAAGTCCCTGTATTCTTGACAGAATGGACTCTAGCCTGAAATTGTGAAGCAAATAAATGGTTTCTCTGTTTAGTGGCTTCTGTCAGGGTGGTTTTTTTTTTTTGGTTGGTTTTTTGTTTTTTTGTTTTTTTTGTTTTTTGGTTTTTGGTTTTTTTTTTTTGAGACAGGGTTTCTCTGTGTAGCCTTGACTGTCCTGGACTCTTCTGTAGACCAGGCTGGCCTCGAACTCACGGCGATCCGTCTGCCTCTGCCTCCCAAGTGCTGGGATTAAAGGTGTGAGCCGCCATGCCCAGCATCATCATATATTTTAGAGAAATGTATATTTTAGAACTGGGGGGAACCAGGAGAGGCCCTAAGGAAGGAGCTTAGACTTTATTCTCTTGCTGTCAAAACAGGACTTTGATCTCTGGCTCATTTCTTTGAGTTTTAAAGCTGGATATAATAGTGAACAAGACAAAGTTCTTCTTTTCAAGTAGCCCATGTAAAATACACACATCAAACAACAGCAAGAGTCTTTTAATGCACTTGCACAATTCGCAATGAGCAATAAATAACTAGTGACAAGACTCAGTGTGCACTCCGCACAGTCAGGACACTAGAAGGAAGAAGCAGGCAGTCACCTAAGTTAGACTGCGGCAGGTTGTCATGTAGGCTATGCTGACCTCAGACTCCACTAAGTTTCTGGTCCTCCCTACTCCACTCCTTGAGTCAATCCTAGGGCTTCCTGCAGCTAAGCAGGCACTCTGTTAACTGAGCTGCATTCCTAGCCCAAGTTTTTTGTTAACTGAGATAGGATCTTGCTATATAGCCCAGGCTGGCCAAGATTTAGGAAAATCTTCCTGCCTTAGTCCCCCAAGTGCTCACACCTGACTCTGAAAAGTTAAATCTGAAAAGCTGTCACAAGGTGGGTATGGTGAGATGGCTCATCAGGTAAAGGTACAACTTATCGATTTCATCCCTGGTACCCACATGGTGGAAGAAGACAACCAACACACACACACACACACACACACACACACACACACACACACACACACCTCTCACAAAACAAATAATTATAATAAAAAATTTTTAAAAAAATCATCAAGTTAAAAGTATTAATAGGTTCACTTCTCTTACAGGTTATCTTTTTGTATGGTTGGTTGGTTGGTTGGTTTGGTTTTTTGAGACAGGGTTTCTCTGTGCAGCCTTGGCTGCCCTGGACTCACTTTGTAGACCAGGCTGGCCTCGAACTCAGAGATCTGCCTGCCTCTGCCTCCCGAGTGCTGGGATTACAGGCATGCACCACCACCGCCCAGCCTAGGTATCTTAATATATGAAAATATTCTATGAACCAGAGGTTTTAAATATACCAGCAAGTCAATTAAAGCATTCATTATTTATAAGATAATATTTATATCAAAACTCTTATGATAAACAGGTTCCTGATTTCTACAAGAAACAAACATATTTAATTTTTTATAACTAATTTTTAAAAATTTAACATGCACTGGTGTCTTACCCGCATGTATGTCTATGTAAGGTTGTCAGATTCTGTGGAACTGGAGTTACAGACAGCTGTGAGCTGCCATGTGGCTGCAGGGAATTGAGCTCAGGACCTCTGGACGAGCAGCCAGTGCTCTTAACCTCTGCGCCACCTTTCCAGGCCCCATCTTAATAGTTGTAATAACTAAGGTTGCCTACCCTTCCTCCACTCACAAGTGCAGCCACCAACCTGATGACTATATGAATACTTTCTTTGAATTCCTTTATATTTTTACTACCTAAATATACACCCTCAAACACAAAAGTGTTTCTTTTCAATTTCATGTAAGTGGAATCACATGGTGTGTGTGTGTGTGTGTGTGTGTGTGTGTGTGTGTGTGTGTATATATATATTCATATTCTTTTGTGCCTGGCCTGTATTAAGGAATAGTATTTGAGAAATACACATAGCATAATAATGTTCATTTGAATCTGCATATAAAACATCTAAGGGAGGAACTCATAAAGCCCGAAGCCCCGCCCCTCCATAAGGAGCCGGGAGAGGGAAGTCAGGTTCCTGGGTGGTGTAGCCACTGTAGACACCCTTACTTGTTAAACAGTTCCCGCGGGGGGGGGGGGGGGGAAACGAGTTCCCATGGGAGCAGAAGGGGGACAAGAGAAGGTAACAGGGGAGACTATGATTAAAATACATTACAAATATGCACATGAAGTTTAATATGATAAAAACAGAGTTAAAAATTTTTTTTAAAAATCCATTTAAATCAACGGATTTTGTACTTGAGACAGGGTCTGGAATTACAGCCCAGGCTGACCTGAAGCTTGTGACTGTCTTGTTGCAGCCTCTAGAGCAGAGCGTCTCAGCCTTCCTGCTGCTCCGACCATTTAGTGCAGCTCCTCACGTTGTGGTGAGCCCCCCCCAGCCATAAAAAATTATGTTTGTTGTTACCACATAACTGTAATCTTACTACTTTATGATTCTCAATGTAAATCTCTGTGTTTTCCAACAGTCTTAGGCAACCCTGTGAAAGGGTCAGGTTGAGAGGCCCCTCTCTAGAAGGTCAGGCTGGTCTGTGGGTACCATAGCATCGTGCCCAGCTGGGCCAGTCACTTCTGTCTGTCGTGCTACTGCTGAATGGTGATGTTACTTAGGTTTTAAAAACATGTCTTTGCTTGGTTTTTGAGACAAGGCCTTATGCAGCCTTGCCTATCCTGGAATTTGGTATTTAGACCAGGCTGGCCTCAAACTACCAGAAATGCTCCTGCCTCTGCCTCCCGAGTGCTGGGACTAAAGGTTGTGCGGCACCATGCGTAGCATTCAATGCCTTGACTCACCTTCTCTAGAGCAGACTGCACTTCAAGTGCCCTATGTAGCCAAGAAGGAGCTTGTCTGACCCTCCTGCCTCTGCCTCCTAAGTACTGGGATTACAGATGGGCATAAGCCTTCATTAATATATAAGCATGAAGACCCCTAGAATGCACATTTTAAAAAAAGTACAGAGGCTGGAGAGGTGACTCAGTGTCTAAGAGCCCTTGCCATGAAGACCAAATTTATAACACTTACGTAACAGGAAATAGACATATAAATAAAATCTAAAGTTTAAGAAGTAAGGGAATTCTCAAGTCAAGGCAAGATAAGTTTCCCACTGTCTCTTCCCCTATCCACCCTTCCTCTCCCCCCACCCCCCCTTTTTTTGACAGGGTCTCTCTACACAGCCCTGGCGGTCTTGGAACTATGTACGCTGGGCTGGTCTAGAACTCTCAGAGCGCTGCCTGCCTCAGTCTCTCAAGTGCTGGGGTTAAATGCGTGCACCACCACACCCAGCACGCCTTGCTCCCTTTTGGTTTTTTGAGATAGGGTTTCAAACTGCCAAGAACCTCAGGTTAACTCTGAACTCAGTATGTGAGTGAGATGACCTTTAGCTCCTCAATCCTCTCGCCTCCACCTCCTCAGTGCTAGAATTATTGATGTACACCATCGATCCTGGCCTGAAAAAATTATTTCTACTGTAAGAAACTCAGTTATCACTGTTTCTGTAAAACACAGTCATACATATCCTTGTTTTTATTTGCTTGTTTAGTTTTAAGACAGTCTTGCTATATAGCCCTGCTTAGCTTCTAACCATTAGGAAGATCAGGTTGGCCCTCAACTGGAGATGCCCTTGCCCCATGTCCTGAACACTGTCCTCACAAGTGTGCGCCACCACAGCTGCTGCTGCTCTTGTCTGTTAATACTTCTCTTCAAGGCTAAGAAGACTTGGCTGTGTGGGCCTCTGTCTTACTTTAATACGCGATCAGTACTCCATCAAACTAAGCTGGGCGGCTACAAGTACCAACACAATGCTATCCATCTCTGTCCTCCATAATTCTCCAATTAAATTGTACTTCAAGTAATTATATTTCTGGGTTTTGCCTTACAGGTGTTCTCTTCCCCATGTTCGTCTAACTCCAGTGGGCTGGGGTGTACTTTCTAAAGACGCTGCCTTTGCCTCTGCGCTAACGTAGCAACCCTAATTCATTACCTCTTTATCTTTCAGTCCTAGAAGCAATACTTCTTCCATAAGAGTGAGGCGGATATCCTTAGCGTCCCCAGGGTCTCCATTATCTGGACTTCTTTCTTCATTGGTGTCTTCCTCACTTTCTACTTTCCTTTCAGAGCTCTTACTTACTTCAGTTCGGCGGGTCCGGTGAGTTAACGTGGTCATTCTCACCTGTTTGTAGAGCGATGTGAAAAATATGTATGCTTTAGTAAACAAGTAAATATAGGTTCACAGAACACACACACACACACACACACACACACACACACACACACACAC
>OU015751.1:124547519-124582059 GCA_907169655.1 Acomys percivali | reverse complement strand
TGTGTGTGTGTGTGTGTGTGTGTGTGTGTGTGTGTGTGTGTGTGTGGTGTCCTTGACCCCTCCGTCTCCCTCAATCCTTTCTCCTACTCTCCCACAAGGAGACATGACTCAGTCATTAAAGGCTAGGCCCAAGTTAAATAAGATGGAATAACAAAACTTCATGAGCATGTGCCTCTTGAGTATACATAATTTATAATTTCTGTAAATAGTTAATGGCATACTATGAAACATATAAAAATATACATAATAAAATAAAATGCACACATTTTAATATTTTAAAATTGTAAGTCCATACACATAACGTTTGTGGGTGCCTGTGCCATGTGCACATGAGGAGGTCAGAGGACAACTTTTTGGAGTCCACTCTCCTACCTTTTTATAGGTTCTGGGGATTGAACGCAGGTTGCTCAGCTTGTACAATTGCCTCTACTCACTGGGCCATGTCGTCATGCTTATGTTTAATTTTTCCTTTTTTAAAAATTTATTTTGTGTATATGTGTAGTGGATGTCAACATGTTTTTGTTTTGATCTCAAGTATGGGATTATGAGTTTTTTGCCTGCATGTATGTCTGTGTACCACATGGCATGCCTGGTGTCTGAAGTGAATCTCCATGTGGGTCCTGGGAATTAAACCAGGTTCTTTGTACAAACAACAAATGCTCTTAACCATCAAGCCAACCCTTCAGCCCAATTATTAAGTATAACACTTAAATGAATATCAAGTTTAGTAACAGCATCCTTGTTCTATCTGGCTATCTTGTGAATACATGAATAGCTACAAAAACAACAAACCCAGCAAGAATGTTTAAAGATTATCAAAGGAAAAAGTGGTGCTGGAATGTGGCTCAGTGTTATAGAATGTGTTAGTTAGCACGTACAAGGTCCTAAGTGCCATTCCCAACAACGGAAAAAAAAAAAATCAGGGCACACCCCCTTTTATACTCAGCATTACACTTGTCTAAATCATCTTCAATAAAGTTTAAAGTTATAACATTTTATACAAATCTAATTTTTTTGGTTTCTTTTTTGTTTTTTGAAACAGGGTCTCTCTGTGTAGCCCTGGCTGTCCTGGACTCACTCTGTAGACCAGGCTGGCCTTGAACTCACAGGGATCCGCCTGCCTCTGCCTCCTGAGTGCTGGGGTTAAAGGCGTGTGCCACCACTGCCCAGAGTAAATGTCAACTTTTATCATCAAAACAGATATTTAATATGAGAAATTATATATCCTTGAGATCAAAAGAAAAATATTTAAGAGGTGCAGTGGCTGCGCTAGTTCTCCCTCACAGCAATATTACAAGCTGCCTTGTTTTCTTCCTGCCTCTGATCCTTGCCATTCTGGGCTTCTTTCCCGTCTCCTTTGCTCCCTAGTGTTGTCCTGTCTTTGAGGCCTACCAGAGACTCCCAAGTGAGGCCTCGAGCTGAGTCTCTATCTCACCACCATGCATATGTCCCACGTTTAGAGCTGGCTTCTCCCTCAGCTGTACTTTAACAGATACTCATTTACACCTACTTCCTTTAAGACATTTGTTATAGTCGCTCTTTTGGTATGACTGTATGTTATAACTCAAACTTCTTGAAGGCTGGGATATTGTCATCTTGAGTTTTCATATTCTTCATAACAACTAACAAATATGTTTAACGTTTTAACTGTTCAATAAATATATACCCATTAAAAGCCATCTAAACAAAAAATAAAAAATAAACAAACAAAAAAAGCCATCTAAACATAAAAAATAGAAATATACGCCAAGTGTCTTGCAAACAATTCTTCGCACAAGGGTACATTTCAAATATAATTCTTCGTGGGAAGAAAGAAAAGAGGAGAAGAAACAGAGCACGGAACAACGCCTTAGGGTACTAATTCTATTTGGTATTGAATTGGGGTTATTTCCAAACCCAATCCAAGAAACTTTACACCTTCGGAGGAATGGGACAATTTTCTTTGGAAGAATTCATCATTTCCCTGTGGACACTTATTAGTTAAAACACCCTATTAGAAAACATGATGACCAACAGTAAGTAAAAACCTCCCCTTCTCTCTAAAGTGAAATACGGAGCAGCTCTGTTGAACGTTAAGAAGTGTTATTTTCTGTTCCTTACCTGGCGTCGCTCCTGGGCTGCAGTGGGGCGCAGGCTGCAGGTCACACTCTATTGCTGGTGGGCGCCTTTTCCCCTTACCCCAGCCCGGCACTAGTAGCTGAAAAACTTCTCAGCCACGCAGCGAGCACAAACTTCCTGGTCCTTCGTAGCAGAGAGGGAATAACACATCAGCTTCCTCAGGATCACTAGGCAACCTACCTTGGTGTTTCTTTAGTGGGCCAATCAGAAACCCTCACGGTTGAGTCTAGCCAATCGGAGCTTACGAGGGGAGGCCCTCCCGGCTATTGTGTAGCGATCCAGACAAACATCACCAAAAGGAGGCAGGTTTGGGTTCAACCTGACAGCTGGTCAATCCAATGGAGGAACCTCGGCGGAGCGAGGAAGCGGCTGCGCCCACCCCGACGAAGTCACCCAATCAAAGCATCTCGTGAGATAACTACCGCCGCCAACCACGAAAGGATTCTGTTGGCCAATTTCAATGTAGCAGGTGTGTTTCTGTAGCTCTCTGTATCGGCACTACTGGATAAGAAATACCGGTGTCCAAGCAACAGGGCTAGGAGTAAACAGCACGCTCTCTCCCACTCCCCCGCGTAACCTCGCCTCCTGAGAAACCTCGTCTGACCCCGTTTGCGGACGTCGCCCGGTTTACACCGCACTGGGTGGCTACTTCCTACCGTCACGCATGTGACCTCCCCACCGAGCACTCGGATAATCCTGGCTACTGTGCATTTTGGAATATGGCTACTGAAACTACCAAGATACAAACAGACCAAGGCTTTAGGTCTTCCTTTTCTGAAGCAAAGGAAATAAATGGCAAATCTCTTCAAAGCAATGGTTCATGTTACCATACAAAAGTTCTAAAAGTGTTCAAAATTAATAGCTAAACTTTTTCTGCTAATAAAAATTAGAAGCCATGAAACAGCCTGCACAGAATATCTTAATCATGCTAGTAAAATGCTAGTCTTTTATTAGTACTTGCTTTCAATAATCTTTTTTCCCTAAGTACACATTTAAAAGTTGTGTTAGTAACACATTATATCAAAGTAGCAAACATTATTTTAATAGCATCAATTAAATGGTACAATTTTAACATAAGTAAAAGGTGAATCCTTATCAAATTTTAGTGCCAGAATACACATTTCAGAAATTGTTTTAGAGGGATTTAAAAGTTAATACAGATTTCTAAATTTTTTTCTTTAAAATGGAAGGCAGACTGTAATCAGTGGATAGTGAACAGCATCAATGACATTTGTATTTTTGTTTACTCAAAAGTTCCCTTGGAGTAAGCTCAGGTAAACACAATATAATAGCTCAAATTTTCATTAGAGTAATAACTGTGCGAACTACAAAATAATTTTCAGAGGTACAGAAAGCACACCTTCAAATAATACTACAGCGTCTTTCAGTTTAAATGTTGAGAACTGCAAATCTGCATAAGAACAGCGTTTAGGGGTGTGCCTCTGGCTCACTGACTCGTCTTCTTTTCAGTGTTGACTCTTCACTAGAAGAATCCAAGAAATGAAGGACCTGTTAAAAGAAAAAACTTCTTAGAGACCTTACAGTTAAATTTTTAAGATTTTCTTTTAAAACTTTGTGTGTGTATGTTTCTTTGTCTGTGGGTGGAGCACGTGGGTGTAGGTACCCTTGCCTGCCAGGAGATGGTGCTGGATCCTCTGAAGCTGGGATAGCAGGCTGCTGTGAGCTGCCAGATGTGTGTGCTGAGTACCAAGTTCTAGTCCTCTGTTAGAGAAATAGGTGCTTGGTGTTTTTTTTCTCCTTTGGCGCAGGATCTCTCTGTGTAGCCCTGGCTGTCCTGGACTCGCTTTGTAGACCAGGCTGGCCTTGAACTCACAGCGATCCGCCTGCCTCTGCCTCCCGAGCGCTGGGATTATAGGCGTGCGCCACTGGGCCTGGCTGCAGTAGGTGTTCTTAATAACCACTAAGCTGTCTCTCCAGACCAAATTACAAAAAAACAAACAAACAAACACCTCTCTCTCTCTCTCTCCCTCTCCCCCCCCCTCTCTCTGTCTCTCCCGGGACAAGTACAAGCACACTCAACAGTGCGAACTGTGGCGGCCAGGCGACAACTTGGAGCAGCTATTTCTCTCCTCTCGCCACGTGGGTCCCATAGATTAAATTTAGGTCATCGTAGGGCAACGTGCTCTTACATGCTGGGGTACCTCACTGGTCAAAAATTTTCTCCCCCCACCCTGTCTCTCAATAAAAATGATATGTACCACATATAAGATAAAATGTCATTGTTTTTTCCCTATTTACTTTTCATTATTAATCATAAGCTTAAGTCTGCAATCCAGCTAAACTTGCCCAGAGAACTTCAGTGAGAGCAGAGATTACCGGGCACTGTGAGCAGATGGGGTGGGCGCTCTCCTGCGCTACAGAAGCAATGGTAGGCTGGGTAAGACGCCCACAAGTGAAAAGAACTGGAGCTGCCCAGAGCCGGGAATGGTGCCCTTCCTCCTGGTCTTGCTCTTCCTGGACCCAAAGTGCTCCATGGCTTCCTTGGTGCTCGAGCCGTCTTCCACCTTCCCAGAGACCAAATGCAGCCAGCCAGCCAGCCACTCAGACTCAACAGCGCAGATAAAAAACTGGGTACCGTTTGTGTTTGGTCCAGCATTTGCCTTGGACAAGGTGCCAGGACCTGTACACTTCAGGATGAAGCTCTCATCCTCAAATTTTTCCCCATAGACGGACCTGCCACCAGTGCCATTATGGTGTGTGAAGTTACCACCCTGGCACATGAATCCTGGAATAATTCTGTGAAAGGAGCCAGCCTTATATCCAAATCCTGTCTCTCCTGTGACCAGAGCACCAAAGTTTTCTGCTGTCTTTGGAAATTTGTCTGGAAACAGCTGGAAGGCAGCACGGCCCAAGGTTTTGCCATGGGCCGTGATGATGTTGAAGTACATGGTGGGGTTGACCGTGGCTGCAGAAAGCAGCGACAGGAGACAGCCTCTTTGAGGCAGAGCCTTCTCTGGCCCAGGATTGCTTCCCATGCACTACCTAACGGGTTGGCTTTGAGCTTCTCTCTCCTCATATACTCAGTGCTGGGGACACAGGAATGTGCGTCTAAGCATGGCTGGAGGTGGTGCTGAGGGCCTAGCACGGGCTCCATGCATGTTAACCAAGTGCTCTACTGACTGAGTTACATCTTCATCCCAGCACACGTATTTTAGACTAAGATAGGATACTTGGGGCGGGGTTTTTTTTTTTTTCCAAGACAGGGTTTCTCTGTGTAACCCTGGCTGTCCTGGACTCCCTTTGTAGAGCAGCCTGGCTTCGAACTCACAGCGATCCGCCTGCCTCTGCCTCCCGAGTGCTGGGATTAAAGGCGTGTGCCACCACTGCCCGGCTCCTTGGGGCATTTTTAAAGTAGAGTATAATTCATTATTGGCATACAATTTATGCATAAATAACTGCTAAAAGTGTATACCCATTAAAGGCAAGATGTTCACTTGAGTTGTTGCAGACAGAATTAGAAGGAGGAGTAATTGTAACATTTCATTTTTGAAATAGTCAAAAAATTGGAGAAATGAAAAGGGAATAAAGATTTTTATCAAAGATGGGAAAACATTTTACTTTGGGACTATGTAAGATTTAAATATTTTAAGGCAGACAGTCTCATGACTATAATTGCAGCAGTTGGTACACAGAGGCAGGAAGAGCACAAGTTCAAGACCAGCCTCAGCTTCATGTTCCCAGCTAACCCCTGCCCCACCATGTCTCGATAAAAATTAGACATTCAGTGCACCCACTTTCCTGTGTTTTTTCTTTTGCAGTGCTGAAGATGGAAATTAAGGCCTTACGATTGAAAGGGAAGTGCAATGCCCTAAGCTTCAGTGTGTAAGTTTGAATAAATGGAAGAATGAATTAGACAATGTCAAACAAAAATCTTTTACTGAACTTTCATTTTCTGGAATAAGTTAAAGTATAAATGACAAATTGGATTATGGTTCCTAAGAAAGTATCAAGGTTTAAAACACAGAGAAAAACTAAGCCTGGAGAGACGGCTCAATGGTTAAGAAGGTGATCAGCTCCTTCAGGCCCTAGGTCCCATTCCCAGCACCCACGTCAGATGTCACAAACCACTGTGTGTCCAGGTCCAAGGCACTTGTTTCTTTGGCACCTGCACTCAGGTGCATGTACCCGTGCAGAGACAAGAACACGTACATGTCCTTTGTTTTGTGAGGAAGGGTCTCTGACATTGCCCTGGCTATCCTGGAATTCACTATGTACTCTACGCTGGTCTGAAAATCATATAGATCTACCTGAGCCCTGGGATTAAAGGCATGTCCTGCCATCGCCCCTCCCCCTGCTTTTTTTTTTTTTTTAAAAACAGGGTCTCACTATGTAGCCCTGAAAGGCCTGAGATTTGTTATGTAGACTAGGCTGGCCTCACAGAGTTCTGCCTGTGCCTCCTGAGTGCTGGGATTAAAGGCAAGGACGGACCACTATGCTTGGCAAAACATACACACATACATACACGCATGCATGCATGCACACATACATACATATGCATATATATAATTTACAAAATGTAAGTCTTTGGGAAGCTGGAGACATTCAGTGGCTAAGAGCACTTCAGTTCACAGCACACACATGGTGGCTCATAACTTAATTTCCAGGGAATCTGGCACCCTCTTCTGACTTCCACAGGCACCAGGCATGCATGCGGTGCATATAGATCCCCCCGCCCCCGACACATATAAATCTTCTTAAAAACTGGAGGAATGTAAGAAAATGTCTTAACGAACTGTCAAGTTATGAAATCTGAACTGGCCCCAAACTCACTGTGCTCCCTCTAAGTTTGTCATCTCAGCTGCTGAGGACTCAGAAGTATGGCGCCCCATTCTTTCCGCTCCCTCCTTAAACGATGCAAACTAACAACACTGACTGGAGAGGGGCGGGTATGGAGAGATGCACTTCTAGAGGACCCAGGTTTGATTTTTAGCATCCACATGGTGGCTCACAACTGTCTGTAACTCCAGTTCCAGGATATCTGACGCCCTCTTCATGCCTCTGTGGGGACTCCATGGAGTATGTGGTATATATCCTCATACTCATACACACAAAATTTAAAAGAGAAAACGAACCGGGGAGCTGGTGAAATGCCTCAGTGGGTAAAGGCGCTTGCCACTAAGCATGAAAAACTAAGTCTTATCTCTGGAACCCACATGGTGCAAGTTAATTGTCCTCTGACCTCCACGTGGGTACCATGGCAAGTGAATACACACACATATACACATGCACACACATATTCAGAATGAACAAACGAATGCATACATAATAAATATACCAGGACAGCCAGGGCAGTTACACAGACAAACCCTGCCTCAAAAAGACCAAAAATATTGGGGGGAAAAAAAACTAGTTAGGGATGTAGCTCAGTCAGTAGGATGCTTGTCCCAAGACGCAGGAAGCCCTGGGTTCTATCTACAGCATAGACTGGGGATGGTGGTGCACACCTATAGTCCCATCACTCAGGAGGTGGAGGAAGGAGGTGGAGGAGGTCAGGGTAACTGGGCTCCCTGGGTAGCTCAGGACAACCTGGGCTGCACAGACCTGCTTCTGAGGAAGAGAACCATAACTACCTACCTGTGCACCGCAGGTTCTCTTTTAAACATTTCACCATCTCAAAGTGTTTAGGGTCTCAGTGGTCTAAATTTTTTGTTTCTTGGAAATCAAATCTAGGGCCTCACAAATGCTAAGCATGAACTCTACTACCAACATCCCAGCTCTTCAGTTATCTAAATTTAACTAGTAATACTCAAGTCCTAGTTAAAATGTAGGTTTTTTTTCAAGTGACAAACATATTATCTGATTCGGTAAAGTTAAGTTTCCAAATATAAAGCAACTATAGAGTCTAAGTAAGAAGTTTCCTGTCTCCTGAGACACTAGGAGACAGTATGTTTTCAGGAAACATGTGGATATGGCATCTTTGTTGTTTCTCTTAGTCTTGATCTCCAGAAAGCTCTGTTCAATTGTGTAGCCCAAATGCCCAGAACATTTTTAGATCACTGTACCATTCTACTTACATTCTTCCTGATACAGATGTTTATTTTTATAAATTCTTCTAATAAATGAATTGTTTGTTCATGGAATGGGCAGTAGTTACTTACATTTAGGAAACCTTTATTTTTTGAGACTCACACTATAGCTCAGGCTGAGCTGCGCTTTACCCTGTAGGCCACGTTGGACTTGAATGCTTGGTAAGCCTTCTGCTTTAGTCTCCCCCACACTAGGATCCCAGGAAGGAACTATCACATCCAGCAGCCTCAGATATTTGAACAAATTTCGAGTGTCAGACTTTAAAGTATATTCAGGAATATCAAATTCGTTATCTTACTCTACAGTAATGACATTCAGATACTGCCATTTTACTCAACCCATACATTTGCATTAGACTTACTGTTTTCCCAGCTTGACGAAGACTTCTCTTGCGATTTTCTTTAGGAGACTGTCCTTGTTGATTTCCGTTTATCTCCACAAAGACAGAAAAATTACTATTTCATTATTTCTCGAAGAACAGGCAACAGCTGAGTTTTCAACCGTTTACAACTATATACATTTAAAAAGTTGCACTGGCACATAATTCAGATGCTATTGATTCACCTATTTTAAATGTGTAATTCAATAATTCTAAGTATCTTCAGAGTGTTACAATTTACCACTATATTCATTATTAGAACACCTTCATCTCTCTGGAAGCCTCACAGAAGGCCCATCTTCTTCAGCTAGTGTCAGTCTCCTACCCTCCAACCTCCTGCCATTTCCAATACTTTGTTTCAGTAACTTTCCAAAATCTGACTTGTTTATTCATTTTTTAAGACAAGGCCTATGTAGTCCTAGCTGTGCTGAGATGCACAGGGATCTGCCTGCCTCTGCCTCACTATTACTGAGACTAAAGGCTTCTTTCCACCATGTCCAGCCTCAAATTCTGACTTTCACATGAACAGGATCACATGGTGTGTGACTCTGTGGTTTGGCTCCCTTCAACTAGTTGTATGTGTTTTAATGTTTCATTCCTTTTATGGCTGAATAATTCCACGGTGTGGCTATTAACAGTTTGTTTATCCCATTATCTGTTGGTGGACATTTACTTTTTTCTACTTCTTGACAACAGCAATTAATGTTGTATTCATAGTTATTAAATATTGGATAGTGGAAATTTACTGTCATATTACTATTTTCGAAAAAGGATATACTTCATGCTTTACATTATTTGACAGAATTTTTCCAAAAATATATATTTTTTAAAAAATTTATTAAGTATACAGTGTTCTGTCTGCATGTATGTACTCCTGCAGGCCAGAAGAGGGCATCAGATCTCATTATAGATGGTTGTGAGCCACCATGTGGTTGCTGGGAATTGAACTCAGGACCTCTAGAAGAGCAGGCGGCGCTCTTAACCACTGAGCCATCTCTCCAGCCCCCAAAAATATTTTTGAGACACTGTCTTACTATGTAGCCATAAAGTTGTCACGTGCCCCGGCAGGCTGAACTTTTACAATCTTCTTGTCTCTGCCTCCTGAGTGCTGAGGCTGCAGGTGTCTGGCACCATGACACATCTTTTCTTATGCTTGAAGCTGTCTTTTCAGCTGGAGGTATGCTCAGTGTCCTGCATGTGTAAAGCCCTAGATTCCCAACACTGCTGAAATCCTCTTTTCTTTCTTTTTAAATTTATATGTGTATGCTACAAAAGTTATGAGCCACCCAACATGGGTGTTAGGAACTGATCTTGGGTCCTCTAGAAGAACAGCAAACAACTTTAACCACTGAGCCATCTCTCCAGTCCCTGAAATCTCAGTATTATTGAATATTTTTATTTCTGACCTTTTTTTTTTTTTAAAGATTTATTATTTATTATTATGTATACATGTATACAGAGCTCTGCCTGCATGTACACCTGCAGGCCAGAGGAGTGCATCAGATCACATCATAGATGGTTGTGAGCCACCATGTGGTTGCTGGGAATTGAACTCAGGACCTCGGGAAGAACAGTCAGTGCTCTTAACCGCTGAGCCATCTCTCCAGCCCCCTTATTTCTGACCTTTTAAAGCTGTACTTATGTTACAATTTGTAACATCAGGAATACTTTTGATAAAATTTTCCATTTGGTCCAGCAAGATGACTCACCAGTTAAAGGCCATGGCACATGTGTATCCACACACATACGTGTATAAATGAAAAAAATTTTAATGAAAAATATACAAAGTATTAGTATATCCTCAAAACATCTTAGTGGTACATTACAAGAAAACCTTTTTATAAACATTTTATTGCCAGGCATGGCAATGCACACTTTTAATCCCAGCACTAAGGAGACAGAGGCTGGTGGATCTTCGTGAGGGTAAAAGCAATCTGGTCTATCTAGTGGGCTTCAGGGCTACACAGTGAGATTATTGTCTCAAAATAGATTTATTCTTTTTCTTCTTTTCTTTCTTTCTCTCTTTCTTTCTTTCTTTGAGACAATGTTTCTCTGCGTAGCCCTGGCTGTCCTAGAACTCAATTTGTAGACCTGGCTAGTCTCAAACTCATAGAGATTCACCTCAAACTCAAACCTCAGAGATCCTGGGGCTGGAGACATGGCTCAGTGGTTAAGAGCACTGCCTGCTCTTCCAAAGCTCCCAGGTTCAATTCCCAGCACCCACATGGCAATTCACAACTGTCTGTAACTCCAAGATCTGATACCCTCACACCAATGCACATAAATTAAAATTAAATATTAAAAAAAACCTCAGAGATCCTCCTGTGTACTGGGACTAAAGGTGTGCGCTACCACGTCCCAGCATTATTTTTCGTTTTGAGACAAGACCTCACTTTGTCAACCAGGATGCCCTGAGCCTGTGGCAATCCTCCGGCCACAGCCTTCTGAGTGCAAAACCACACTGGGCTTAAACATTATTCTGAATGCTGCCTTTCTTCTTATGTCCTAGTGAAAGATATTTATTCTAAGTTGAAGCTGGCTAGGATATTTTGCTGCTAGAAGTAATAATTCATGACATTCCTAATTTCCGTAACCCTCAGCCCCCAGCCCCTCTCAGTAGAGTGTTACCTTATAGCTCATGCTGGCCTGCAAGGCACCATGCAGCCCAGGGTGGCCGCAAACTCACAGCTATTTTCTGAATCCACTTCTCAAGTGTTGGGGTAAAAGGTATGTACCACATCTGCCTTACACTTACTTGTTTCTTACTTTCATCGGCATATTAGCATGAATATTACCTTCTGCTAATTCTAATTTCCTATTGAAAACATGGGGAGGAAAAATACCCATGAACAAGGCAGCCTCTGGGGGATGTTTACAGTCAGCTCTATGGGAGGAATCCTGAGGTGTTTGCGATGTTCAGTTTCATGTGCCATTATGATGTCACTGAACGAGACCTTAGGAAGCTCTGCTCTAGCACAGCACTGGCAGAGTAAGCTCTTTGTTCCCTAATCGTGAAACTATTTTATAAATGCCTTTTCTCCACCCCTGACTCTCAGAGAGTAACTTAAAGGTCTAAAATAAAATATGAACTAGGCATGGCATATGCAGCTACAGTCAGTGTACACTGACGACAGAACACGAGGAGCAAGAAGAATTGCAGGCTGTCTCAGCTACACAATGACTGCAATAACAGTTTAGGTTACCTGAGAGCTTGTCTTGAAAAAACAAATCAAATATGAACTTCTATTTAGTAAAATTAGTTATGGAAACTAAAATTGATTTTTGCTCAATGAAATTTATATTATGCAAGATATCTACAAAATATCAATTTGCAATGCCAAGATAATCAATTTACAAAATAGAACATGGGACCAGGTGATGGTGGTTTTTGCCTTTAATCCCAGCACTTGGCAGGTAGAGGCAGCAGGTGGATCTCTGAGTTTTGAAATTGAGGCAAATGTATGAGACAAGGCCAGCCTGGTCTACAGAATGATTCCAGGGCTGCCGAGGCTACACAGAGAAAGGAAACCCTGTCTCGAAAAACCAAACCAAAACCAAAACCAAAACAAAAAACCCAAAATACAACATGAGAACTTCTTGGTATTCTAGAAATTTTCTTTAGAAGTCTAGATAATATCATTTCTCAGAACCTTTTTCAGATTCTTCATGTATTTTGACTAAAACTTCCATTCTTTTCTTCGTGCCTCCATGTCATCTACTACGACTTCTATAGTGATCTTGGAGCACTGTTTCCATCCAGGTACCACACAGTATCTTAAACAATGTGATCTGTCTGTCTATCAATCATCTGTGCGTGCGTGCGTGTGTGTGTGTGTGTGTGCGTGTGCGCGTGTCTGTCTATCTCCCTGGCTCCTAGCATGTATCTGGCACATAAATAGCTATTTAAGAAATACTTAAGCTAGGCATGGTGGTGCACATCACTGTGAGTTTGAGGCCAGCCTGGTCTACAAAGTGAGTCCAGGACAGCCAAGGCTACACAGAGAGACCTTGTCACGAAAAAAAAAAAAAAAAAAAAAAAGAAAGAAAGAAAAGAAAAGAAAATATGAGGTTGAAAAGATGGATCAGCTGCTCAGCATAGTGGCTGCTCTTCCAGAGGACCTGGGTTTAACTTCCAGCACCATATGGGCGTTCATACCTGTTTGTAACTCCATTCCAGAGGATCTAACATTCTCACACAGAAAAACATGAAGGCAAAATACCAATGTACATAAAATAAAAATAAACAAATTATTAAAAAGAAATGCTGGAAAATGGAGAGGTGTGGTGGTAAACAAATATCATCTGAGCACTCAGAAGGCAGAGGCAGGCAGAGCTCTTTGAGATCGAGTCTGGCATACATAGAGATATATATATATGTGTATGTATATGTATGTATATATATGTTATATATGTATGTAAATATATTTATGTATAGGTACATATATATGAGAGAGACCCTGTCACAAAAACAAAAACAAACCATAAAAAACAAAATATGTGGGCTGGAGAGATGGCTCAGTGGTTAAGAGCACTGGCTGCTCTTCCAAAAGTCTTGCGTTCGATTCCCAGCAGTCACATGGTGGTTCAGAACCATCTATAATGAGATCTGGTGCCTTCTGAATACTGTATAAGTAATGAATAAATAAAAAAAAAACCAAAAAAAAAAACCCAAAATATGCTGAAAAATTCACACATGAAGGGGGAAATTACAAAATTATTTACCATTTTACTCTGAAAGATTTTTCCGCTTCTTGTTTTGCTTTCAGACACGTCAAGTTCAGACGTTTTACTAACTAACTGTTCAACCTAGAAAAGACATTTCACAAAACCACATAAAATACCATAATAAAAATCATTGTAAATGGGGCCCAAAATATTAATCACAGCTAGGTGGTGATGGTGCATGCTTTTAATCCCAGCACTCAGGAGGCAGAAGCAGGGAGATCTCTGTGAGTTCAAGGCCACCTGGTCTACAGAGTGAGTTCCAGGACAGCCAAGGCTACATAAAGAAACTTGTCTTGGAAAACCAAAACCAAAACCAAAAAAAAAACCCACATAAAATTTAGCATCTTGTACTCGACACAGTAGCTCACACTTCTTTATTTTTAATTTTAATGGTTGTTTTCCCCCTGAGACAGGGTTTCTCTGTGTAGCCTTGGCTGTCCTGGACTCACTTTGTAGACCAGGCTGGCCTCGAACTCACAGCGATCCACCTGCCTCTGCCTCCCGAGTGCTGGGATTAAAGGCGTGCGCCACCACGCCTGGCTGTGGCTCACACTTCTAGTCACAGCACTCAAGAGGCAGGAGGAGGAGTGCCGTAACGTTGGGGCCAGTCTAGTCTAGGGAGTTCCAGGCTAGCTAAGCTTACACAATAGGACCCTCTCTCAACCCCTCAAACAAACAAACAGAAAAAGTGTAAGCTCTGAAATTCTTAGAGTCTATGAACATTAATTTTTTTTACATTTATTTATCAGGGGGAGAAGCATGTACACCACAGTGCATATGTTAGAGATCAGAGTACATCCTGAAGGAATTGGTGTTTTCATCATGTGAGTCCTAGGAATCAAATTGAGGTAATCAGGCTTGGTAGCAAGTCCCTTTACCTGCTGAGCTATCTTAACAGCCCTCTACAATCATCTTAAGGTTTATTATTAAATATTTATTTACATAAACAAATGATATAAAGTGATCTAAAAACCTTAACATAATTTTATCTATAATAATTATCTAAATACTTACTTTTATTCTGTAACACCTAAGGTAAGAAAGTGTGAGTAATAATCAAATAAGGATATATACAATTATCTTTTAAAAAAAAGTCAGAGCAGGGGCTGGACTGATGGCTTAATGGTAAAGAGCACTGGCTGCTCTTCCAGCGTATCTGATGTCATCTTCTAGGTTCCATGTGTACATATACATACATACATACATACATACGTATGCAAAATACTCATCACATAAAATCTAAAGGCCAGATGTGATGGTTCACAGCCATAATCTAAGCACTCAAGAAGCAGAGGCTGGGGCTGGAGAGATGGCTCAGAGGTTAAGAGCACTGGCTTCTCCTCCAAAAGTCCTGAGTTCAATTCCCAGCAACCACATGGTGGCTCACAAACATCTATAATGAGATCTGGTGCCCTCTTCTGGTATGCAGGTACACATGCAGGCAGAGCACTGTATACTTAATAAATAAATCTTTTTTTTTTTTTTTTCAAGGCAGGGTTTCTCTGTGTAGCCTTGGCTGTCCTGGATTCACTTTATAAACCAGGCTGGCCTCAAACTTACAGTGATCTGCCTGCCTCTGCTTCCTGAGTGCTGGGATTAAAGGCCTGGCTCATAAATAAATCTTAAAAGAAAAAAAAAAGCAGAGGTAAGAACATGGCTGTAAATCTTTTTTATTTCTCAGATGTGGGGATGAGATGAGAGCCATGCCTGAGCTTTATGAATACGTGCTTGAGGTGAGCCCAGAACATCTCTATCTATCCTTAGGCCTAGGCCTGGAAGTTTCTAGCCTCTGTACAATTTAATCTTCTGCAAGCCCAGACTGTGAAGGCTTCAGCTTCCAGCCTCCATCTGCTAACCTAGGCCTAGAACGTGTTTGGCCTCTAAGAGTCACTGCCGAATAGCTCACCCTTTTCAGTTCTTTCTGAACTCCGGCTGGCTGGTTCAGTTCATCTGTTCTGGCTCAAAACTCTACAAGCTGACTGATGCAAACTGCCTTCTTTCTGTTTCTCACTGAATTGCTCTGCTTGTAAAAACTGCTTCTGAACTGCACGAACTCAGCTACACCCACCTGAATCCAACTGCACCAAACTGTACTGTATTTCTGAATTCTACTGTACTGTTTCCACAAGCTCTCTCCCTTTCCCTCTCTCCCTCTCTCCCTCCCCTCTCCCTCCCCTCTCTTCCTCCCTCCCTCCCTCCCTCCCTCTCTCTCTCTCTCTCTCTCTCCCTCTCTCTGTGCTGCTCTTCCATAGCTTCTCTTTCCTGTCTGTTGAGAGTTGGGCATAACCTATTTATGATTCCTTCTTTCAAATATTTCTGATTCATCACTTTATCTGCCCCTCAATTAGACATCATTGTTTAAGATTAAAGTTGTGTACTAAATTCCAGCCTGAGTTTGGATTAAATGTGTGTGCTAACAGCAGCCTGCATTCTAGCCAGATTACACAGACCTAGGTCTTTGAATATGATCCCTCGCCAGAGCATCCACTACAATTCCTCTACACAAGGATGCAAGTTTGCAGCCAGCTTGGACTACATAGTGAGTTCTAGGCCAATTGGGGTATCCTGTTACAACCTGTTTCAGACAGACAAGCAAGCAGTGTAAAACAAGACAAAACAAAATAAAGTTGAAAGCCAGATGTAAGTACTAAGTTTATACCTGACAGTGAGAAAGTGAAGGACTTGGGCTTCTTTTGAACTGCACGAGCTCTTCTTCCTCACATTCTAACTCTGGTTCTGTTAAAAAAGGAAAAGAAAGTTAAGATGGTATGAAATTGAACAGGTAGTTAATAAACATTTTTGTTAGCTTCTTACCTTTGATTTCAGAAGTTCCAGAGTTTTCTTCCTGTTCATCCATTTTAGTTTTAATGTCAAAATTATTCTACATAAACATGAAAAAAATTGAACAGTTTAAAAAATAAATGAAAACAATCAGGTAAGGATACCAATGAACACATCTGCTTTATGTAAGAGAAAGAAATAGATGGTAAATAATAGAATTACTATCACAAGGCACTTTTTTTTTCTTTTGACACAGGGTTTCTCTGTGTAACAGGTTTGGCTATTCTGGAACTAACTGTGTAGTCTAGGCTGGCCTCACATCTGCCTACCTCTGCCTCCTGAGTGCTGTGATTAAAGGCACATGCTACCATGTCTAATCCACAAGGCAACTTATTTATGCAAAAAATATAAACTATTTTCTTTTTAGGGTTGCTTTAAGGGTAAATAGAAAAAAAAGCATATTTTTCAAAATTTTGTGTTTATTCTAAATCCTTGGTGTTACCATTGTTTGAGAGCACGGCATTAAGTATGATTACACAAGCTGCTCATGGAACTGCCTATGCCAACCCTCTTGAGGAAGTCAGTGGAGGATGAACTTAGTTATGGGATAGTAGAAGTAACAAGTGGTTTAAGCTCTCTTACATGATATTCACCAAAAAAGGTTGTGCATTCTTAATTGAGATGAACAAGGGCTAATGTGAACCTTGGGCAGTGGGGTTTCCAGAGTGGATACACACGATTGGTTGAGGGGTAAGGCACTGAGACACCTCGTTTTATGGAGAGGCGCTCCAAGAGTTCCAGGTGCTTGTTGAGCAGGGTCTTATCTGGTGAGATAAAGTTGAACCTCTAACTTCGCTAAGGCCTGTGTGACATTCCTCAGGTAGAGGGTATGGGGGTTCAGGCTCCCCAGGCAGAGGAGGAGAAGCCCTGCTGACAAAGAGAGTCCTGCATTTCACCGAGCTCAGGGCTTTCCAGACATGCTAGACTACAGCCTTAATAGCAGGGCCCAGGAGCTCCCTATGTGACGTGTGAGAGACTCAAATACTGTGTATGCATGGATGTGCACGCATGTATGTACATGTTTGGGTATGATGCAAGGAGGCCAGAGGTTAATGTAGGCTGCTTGCCTTTATCATTCCTTACCTCATTTGTTTTTGAGACAGGCCTCACTGTGCTGGTCTAGAACTTACTATATATAGGCCAGGCTGGCAGTGACCTCAGTTATCTGATTGCCTCTGCCTTTTGAGTGTTGAGCCTTAAAGTTTTTGGACCCCCATGCCAGGGGTCTTTCCGAGGCAGCGTCTGTCACTGAATGAACTTGAAGGTGCTTGGCCAACACGTTCCTGGAATCTTTCTGTTTCTAGCCCTGACCCTCCCAGCGCAAGAGTCAGAGACTTGCACAATCACATGCAGCTTTTACATGGGTTCTGAGAAACTGGTCACACACATTTTGTGCAGCAAAATTTTAACCACCGAACCATTTCTTTTAGCCTGAGACTCAAATATTTAAAGAAAACTCGTAGATGACATGGTGGTTATACCTGCAATCCCAACACTTAGGAGAAGGCAGGAGAATTAGGAGTCCAACGACAGCCTCGGGTACACAAGCAAGTTAACAGCTGGCCTCAACTATAAAGACTCAGTATTTTAAAAACAAGAGCCTGTGCTATGACACAGCATGTTGAGTGCTCAAGGCCCAGGCTGAGCAATCAGAGTTTGCTCCCTGCACAGCCATTTGATCCAGCTTCAAGATATACTAAAACTCTTCCAACCTGATGATCCTACTATAGTATTTATTGAGACATTAAATCTATTAAAGTCCTCAATGCCAACGTTTGCTATTGTACTTTATTATTCTTTGAATATGTTCACACTTACATGATTTTCATCTACATCATCTTTGTCCATTAGAATTTTCTGAAATGATATTTTTGATTGCTTTGGTGTTAGTATGGTTGAATCAATATTTTCCATTCGCTCTTTCTCAGTGGTCACTTTTAGTCTCAAGGTGTGGAAAGGTGTGGGGACTTCTCCCACATTCAAGTAGGTGGGGTCCCCGTCAAATATCACTCCTTCACAATCACCGTCCTTAAACCCTGGAGGCTGGTAGGCTGGGGGTGTAACTGCAAAAAAGGAAGTTAAAAACTGTACTTTTTGTAAAACTGAAGAAGCTGAACAAAAACAAAAAACAAAGTAAGACTAAATTCACACGGAAGAGCCTGAGCTGAGGTGCAGGGACGCCCCTTCTCTGCTGAGCCTCATTCCTTAGGGATCACTGTCATTTTTTTGACTGGCTGCCATGACTGAGCAAATTACCATTCTTGGTTTGGTTTCCTTGTCAAATGGGGAAAACAACAGTATCTACCCACAAGAGCTCACTGTGGATACAAAATAGTAACCTGTAAAGCATTCAGAATTGAAAATGCACAGAATGGGGCTGGAGAGAGGCTCAGAGGTTAAGAGCGCCGCCTGCTCCTCCAGAGGTCCTGAGTTCAATTCCCTACAACCACATGGTGTGGCTCACAGCCATCTGTAATGAGATCTGGTGCCCTCTTCTGTACTCATATGCAATAAATAAATCTTTAAAAAATACTAAAAAAAAGAATGCACAGAATGAGTAACTGTTAAAAGTTGTTATTGTGTTCTGTAATAAAAGACAATGGTTTATGTTTATATAGAAAATATTATGCATATAATAGGAATCTTAGGCTGGGCACGGTGGCACATACCTTTAATCCAAGCACTTGGGAGGCAGAGGCAGGTGGATCGCTGTGAGTTCGAGGCCAGCCTCGTCTACAAAGCGAGTTCAGGACAGCCAAGGCTACACAGAGAAACCCTGCCTTGAAAAACCAAAACCAATCTAGATGAGAGAACCATGTGAGAATAGCAAAGTAGAAGGATCCAGTGGGTCCTAGAAACCTAGAAGTAGAACATTATGATAGGCAGATTTGGGCCAAGGGGTCCCGCTCAAACTAAGGCAACAGCCAAGGACAATTAAACCCCTACCCAGATCTAGCCAATGGTCAGAACAGTCTCCACACTTGAGTGGAGTGTGGGATATGACTTTCTCATGTACTCTGGTGCCTCACATTTGACTATGTCCCCTGGATGGGGAGACCTGGTGGCACTCAGAGGAATGACAGCAGGTCACCGAGAAGAGACTTGATACCCTATGAGCATATACAGGGGGAGGTAATCCCTCTCAGGAACAGTCATAGGGGAGGGGAATAAGGGGAAAATGGGAGGGAGGAAAGAATGGGAGGATACAAGGGATGGGATAACCATTGAGATGTAACAAGAATAAATTAATAAAATTTTTTTAAAAAGTCTTGAGTGCTGGGATCAAAGGTGTGCGCCACCATGCCTGGCTTTTTGCAGGCATTTTTGTTTTTCAGTATTTATTTTATTTTTATTCGTTTTGTGTGTGTTTGTGTGTGTGTGTCTGTTTGTCTGTCTTTGTCTACATAAATGCAGGTGCTTGCGAAGCCCAGAAGAGGCACTGGATCACCGTGGACATGGAGTTACAGGCATTTTTGTCACCCAACACAATTGGTGCTGAAAACCAGACTCTAGTCCTCTGCAACAGTAGCAAGTGCTCCTAAACTCTGAGTCAGCTCTCCCTCCCAACATAGTTCTTTTTCAAATACTCACATTAAATACAACTTTTCTAATATCAAAGACTCTTTAAACAAATTAGGTGACAAAACATTAGGAATGGAAACCAATTTGTTTTTTGTTTTTCGAGACAGAATTTCTCTGTGTAGCCCTGGCTGTCCTGGACTCACTTTGTGGACCAGGCTGGCCTCGAACTCACAGAGATCCGCCTGCCTCTGCCTCCCCAGTGCTGGGATTAAAGGCATGCGCCACCACTGCCCGGCGGAAACCAATTTTTGAAATAATAAAACTAATAAAAGATACACTACAAGTAGTACCTTCATCATAGTAAAAAAGCTTCATGGACAGACAAATGTCATTAGGTAAAGGCCCTAGGTTTTGCATCAGGACATAAATCTTCCGAATGAGGAGAATACTTGCTTTCTTGGTGTCAGCAGATGTTGTACTAGATTTATTGTTTTGGTTTTTGCTAGAAAAGAATCAGATATAAATTTCTTTCATAAGACTTGTGACTTCTAATATTATTTCACATTTAACAGTATTTTAAAATATTGTTACTATAGTGAAACTTACTACAAAATATTTTAATGTCACTATTATAAAAATATAGTATCACTATTAACATCATTATTATAAGCTAAATAAGTTTTACATAAATAAAACAACTATGCATTGTATACAAAGCATTTAAAGGAACTAAATGATGGGTTTTAAATGTATCTCTAACCATTCAATACTTCTGTTGTAATTAAAACAGTATATAATTAGCACACTAATCTTGTCTTGTGGAATTCTAAGTCTCGTTTCATTTTGACAGCTGGTCTGGGGGGGTTCTAGCAGAAAAATCACAGCTACTCATAAACCCTGAATGAAGAACAACCCTCCACTATCTTTAACTGAGGGTGGCGCATTCGGAGGGAGTCTCTGGGAGGGGCGATGAAGGAACAGAGCACCACGTTAGCAGTCACGTCAGCCAAACTAACCCTGGAGAGCGACAGTAGGTGACAGATGTCATGGCCACATTCCACTACTCCATTATGTAAAGTCAAATTGCTAACTGGGAATTTGAGAAGTTTCAGAAATAACTTTGAAGTCTAGCTAAGTAGCATGAATGACAAGAGGCAGTTGATAATATAAAACTATAGAACAATACCTTATAAAGTCCATGATGGGTCCATTTTTGGTGTACTTGAACTTAAACTGGTAACATTCTGAAATTGTCTTAAATAGAAAACATCGCAGTTATGTAACTGGTGCACAGTTCTGACTGCCAATGCTGTACACTGCCTCCAAACACTCAGTCAGTGGTTCTCTCCAGTGTGCTCATCTCCGTTGGTCCACTGGCGTTTTCAAGTGCTCATGGTTAATGCTGACAGTCTGGGATCTGGCACTTCAGTTGTGGAGAGAGACAGTCCCTGACCGACTTTCGTGCCTGTTACAGGTACTAACGGTAGGAATGCTCCAGCAGGCAAATGCAGGAGGAACCACAGCTAAGCAGAGTGGGTGAGGGCTGTGGTTTGAATTGCCTGAGAAGTTTATGTATTGGAAACTTAAGTCCCCAGAGCAATGATTTATTTATTTATTTGTTTGTTTTTCAAGACAGGGTTTCTCTGTGTAGCCTTGGTTGTCCTGGACTCACAGAGATCCACCTGCCTCTGCCTCCTGAGTTCTGGGATTAAAGGCGTGCGCCCCCACACCCAGCGCCCCAGGGCAATGATTTTAAGAATGGGATTTTCTTTTCCTGGGAGTGAAAAATGATGACTTTTTAAAATTGAATTCACAATTCTTGATGACACTGATTTTGCACAGTAGCTAGGATGGTTGTTTTAGTAGAAAAGGCAGTTGCAGCCAATCTGGTCAACTAGTGCTAAACGAAAGGAAGAAGAGTGCGCTGAGTGGACACTCAGCAAATATACAGCTTGTGTTATTAACCTAAATGAGCCCACTGGAGATGACGACCCAACACAAACGTCGCTACTTTGAGCTGACAGCTAGATTACAACTGGCTGACTAGAGGAAGGACTGCCATCTTAGAGAAGCCATCAGGTGAAGCTGGTGGGTCTCAACCTTCCTAACACTGACCCTTCAATACAGTTCCGCAGGCTGTGGTGATCAGTAACCACAAAATTATTTCTATTACTACATCATAACTGTAATTCTGTTATGGTCTGTTTTCCAATGGTCTTAGGTGACCTCTGTGGGAGGGTTGTTTGAGAACCCTCAAAAAGTTTGAGACTCACAGGCTGAGAACCACTGAGTTAAGTGGACCCTGCCCTCATGAATTATTTGTAAATAGATAATTCAGTTATCACAGAAGTGGATCAAATATGGTTCCTTATAAAAAGATATCTCTCTTCCTTCCACTGTGCATGTGTGCGTGTGCGTGTGTGTTTGTGAGAGAGACAGAGACAGAGATAGGAGGTCATTACTAAATTTTGCTTACCCCTAGATGTTGGACTTCCTAACATTTACAACTAGAAGAAATAAATTCATAACCTCAGATCCTACCCTCCAGGATCATAAATGGAATAAACCTTATTCTTATTTTTTAAAATGATTTTCTTCTTTTTAAAAAAATGTTTCAAGATTTATTTATGGGGTGCTGGAGAGATGGCTCGGCGGTTAAGAGCACTGACTGCTCTTCCAGAGGTCATGAGTTCAATTCCCAGCAACCACATGGTGGCTCACAGCCATCTCTAATGTGATCTGTGCCCTCCTCTGGCCTGCAGGTGTACATGTAGGCAGAGCACTGTATACATAATAATAAATAAATCTTAAAATTAAAAAAAAAAGATTTATTTATGTATATTGAGTGCTCTATGTGTGTGTATACTTGCAGGCCAGAAGGGGGCATCAGATCACATTATAGATGGTTATGAGCCACTATGTGGTTGCTGGGAATTGAACTCAAGGTTTCTGGAAGATCAGACAGTGCTCTTAACCACTGAGTCATCTTTCCAGCCCAACCTTTATTCTTCATAATTTACCAAGTCCCTGTAATAGAAAAGGAACTAAGGCAGATACTAAGCATAGGATTTACTTTTGTTATTATTTTTACCAATACTGTTTTGTCATGAGTCTAGGTTTTCCTTGAACTCACTATGGAGCCAAGGACTGACTTTGAACTACAGTGCTTCTTGGCTCCATGTCCAAAGTGCGGAGATAACAGCCATGCACTACCATATCCAGCAAAAGCAGATTTTTTAAAAATTCCAACTTATTAAAGACAGGATTTCACTATGTAGCCCTAACTGGCCTCGAAGTGGGTTAGTACGTAGACCAGGCTGGCTCTAAACTCAGAGATGTGACTGCCTCTGCTTCCTGAGTGAGAGGATCAAAGACATGAGACTTGTGCCAACACATCCAGGAGGCTGTGATCCTGGCTACACTGTAACCACATGAAGACAATGTAAGCTTCTGTTTCCCTAGCTAAGAAAAAAGCTGAAGATAGTACCGTCTTACTAATAATTATAAATTACCAAGTAGCTAATTTACAGAGCCCTTAACAAAGCTGATAGCACACAATAGATATTAATAAGTACAACTAGTGCACGGAACGGCTACTCATTGTGGGTATACTGTCATCCCAGCACTCGGGAGGCAGGAGCAGGCAGATCTCTGTGAGTTCAAGGCCAGTCTAGTCTACACAGTGAGTTCCAGGATAGCTAGGGTTATATAGAGAGGCTTTGTCTCAGGAAACAATAACAAAATCAATCCAGTAATGAATATTTTTTGAATAATTAATTAAATCATAGCCTTTCCCTCAAACAATCCACATTGTCATTATGGACATATATTAAGCATTAGGTGTTGACATGAATTTCAAAGACAAAATACATCGTCAGCCCTCCTCAAGCTTGGACTATTTAGTTTAAAAAATGCACTGTGTTTAACTAGGGCTACTTGCATGCCCGTGGGTTATTATGTTAACCAGTCATGGGCAATTTACAAGCGGTTAATTCCACCGAAGAAAAATGACTCTCCTTCCCTCAGCAACCATTAACTGGCAATAGTACCTCAGCTAAATGTGGGGGATATTTTGCTTTCTTTGCAGGTCAGTATACACTCAGGCATGGAGACAGCTCTGGGATTTCACGTGTATGCCCACTACAGCTAGTTTCTTACCTAGACAAGCTTTCTACCAACTGAGCCACATCCTTAGCCCTGATCAGTTTATAGATATTCTTCTAGGACTAAGTGACACATTACATTTTAGTGGTTAAAACTCCCCACATGGTGAGCTGGTTTTCCTAGTTTAAATTCTGGTTTTGTCTCATCTGCTATAGAACTTTAGCTAAGAAATCTTGAACCTTGAGTCTAGAGAAATAGCTCAGCTGGTAAAGGAGCCTGATACACTAGTATGAGCAACAGAATCCAAATTCCCAAAACACCACGTAATAACTGCTGCACGTGATTGCATGAATCTGTAATCCTCACCCTGTGAGGAAGCAGGACAGGAGGGTCACTAGGCGTTGCTGGCCAACAGACTAGCTCCTGCTTCACTGAAAGAACCTGTCTCAAAGGAGTAAGGTGGGTGATAAACCAACCAACTTGTGTGCACAACCTGTGTGTGCGTATATAGAGATAAAAACCACACATCCCTAATCTGTAAGGGGTGATAATAATTCTAATTAGGTTATGATAAATAAATAAGGGGTAACTCTAATAAAGCTCCAAAGAATAAAGCCTATTATAGAATAAGCACACAAATTCTTCCAAAGGCTGGGGGTGGGGTGGTGATTTGCTATAGAGTTTGCTTAGCATGTTCTAGGCTATAGGTTCAATCCCCAGTATAACAATAAAATGAAAATAATATTTAAAAAATGCCCAAAACATGAGAGTGGTAGCCCACACCACAATCCCTCTGTTTAGATATTAGAAGGATATATTTCTAACACTTCTGGCTCAAGCACACTCACCTGAGGATCTTCTGGATTGGTGTATACCTATGTAAAAATGAATTACAATGAAGTGAAGTTCTCACTTTTGATGAAATTGGAAATTAAAGTATTAAGCTGATTCAATGGAATAAAACAAAAAACTAAAATGCCCCTCTCAAATACAACTTTATTTCTTTTTCCCCACTGGATACTTCAACTGATTGAGTAAAGTGGCACAAATCATCTGATAGTTTCAGTGCCATTTAATAAAGGGAAATTTTAACAGTGTTAAAAGATACAATTTAAAAGTACTTACAGCTAGAATGATCATCCTTAGCTGAAAGAAAACAGAGAACAAAAGTCTTAATTGTATTCTATAAAATACATTTTCATGATGGATCATAAAAATTCTTTGTACTCGTTCAGAAGCATGGAGTATAACTCCATAACAGAGCACCCACTTAGCACATGCACAACCTTGTGTTCAATTTTTAGTGCTCCTATCGCCAGGTAAGAATGTTTGTTCTAGCTCAACATTTCTTACCTTCTTTTATTTTTTATTTTTTTATTTTTGAAAATTCAGTTTCTCGGCCGGGCGTGGTGGCGCATGCCTATAATCCCAGCACTCGGGAAGCAGGGGCAGGTGGATCGCTGTGAGTTCGAGGCCAGCCTGGTCTACATAGCGGGTCCAGGACAGCCAGGGCTACACAGAGAAACCCTGTCTCGAAAAGCCAAAAAAAAAAAGAAAGAAAAAAAAGAAAATTCAGTTTCTCCAAGGGAGTCTCACCAAGGAAACCATTCTTTTTTTTTTTTTTTAAAGATTTATTTATTTATTATCTATACAGTGTTTTGCCTGCCAGAAGATGTCATTATAGATGGTTGTGAGCCACCATGTGGTTGCTGGGAATTGAACTCAGGACCTTTGTTTTTTTTTGGTTTTTTTTTTTTTTTTTTTTTACAGGGTCTCTCTGTGTAGCCTTGGCTGTCCTGGACTCCCTTTGTAGACCAGGCTGGCTTCGAACTCACAGCGATCCGCCTGCCTCTGCCTCCCGAGTGCTGGGATTAAAGGCGTGCGCCACCACCGCCCGGCGAACTCAGGACCTTTGGAGGAACAGACAGTGCTCTTAACCTCTGAGCCATCTCTCCAGCCCTTCTTTCCTTCTTTTTGTGGGGAAGGCACAGCACCATGGTGCTTTTTCAGACAGTCTCACTAAGTAGCCTTGGCTGTCCTAGAACTTGTTATATAGATGGGTTGGCCTTCAATTCATAGAGATCCACCTGCTTCTGCCTCCTGAATGCTGGAATTGAAAGCTGTACTAGCACACCCTTCTCTCAACATTTATTTCTAAAAGCACGTAACCACCAAGGAAAGTATACTTCAAATCATGTCTATTCTCCCAAATAATTTTTCACTTGGCTTTCTGATGGCTGAAATTCATGTCAGCATTTTATTTTACTGACTTAATCAAATAGAACATTACTTATTGCCAATTCCAAGGTATGGAGACACCCATTTTAATTCTAGCTTGAGGTCAGCCAAATCTATATAGTGAGTTCCAGACAGTTACAAAGTAAGACACTGGCTCAAAAAAAAAGAAGTAAATTATAAAATTTATTCCAATTCCCCATAGCTTTCCTAAAAATTATAATGGCATTTAATATTATTGGAAAATATTTACTTCTTTGTTGTTGTTGTTGTTTGAGACAGGGTTTCTCTGTGTAGCCTGGGCTGTCCTGGAACTCACTCTGTAGATCAGGCTGGCCTCAAACTCAGAGATGCACATGCCTCTGCCTTCAGAGTGCTGGGATCAATGGTATTGTCAACCATTACTAGTTTACCAATGCTCCTAGGTGCCAGGATGTATATGGTGTTCCATATTTACTGTCTTATTGGGAAAGTTAGGGACTGGGAATAAAAATTTACCTTTACAATTCTGCTAGAACTGGACTTCTCTGTACATATGGTTTAAAATGAATCTATACAAAAAGGTTTGTAATCTTATTGTGGGGCCGGAAAGCCATGCCACTGGGGGAACCAGTCCAGAGCAAGACGTCGAGATGTGTCCAAACCTTGAAAATCCCATCCTGAGACAGGCAGGGGTAGGACTGCTTCCTCCATGCTCTGGGCTGCATGTCTGGGCACACAGAGCCTGCACAACCCCCACCTCTGCCATCTTTGAGGTGATCACACGGCCTAGTGGCCAGGCTTCGGGTTAAACTTCCCACGTCCTTATAAGGACATGTCCAGCTAACACCTGAAATTCCTCTTCATGCAAACGAAGCATTTCAAGCCCCTCAGCTCCAGCCAAGGAAATACACTCATGAATTCCTCTACCCACTCCCTACGGTTTATGTGGTCCTTATTCACCCCCAATAAAGAGAGCTGTTTCTCCTGAACCCACACTGACCGAGATCCTGTGCAACCCACCAGCCCAGCTTCATTCCTTCCTGCTCAGTGTGCACCTGTGCTCGGACACCCTGAGGCCAGAAGCAGACTCAGTCAACAGTCTACTGCAAAATCTCAGTTAAAATGCCAAACTGCTGGGTGGTGGTGGAACATGCCTTTGATGCCATCACTTTGAAGGCAGAGGCAGGTGGATCTCTGAGTTTGAGGCCAGCCTGATCTACAAAGTGAGTTTCAGGACAGCCAGAGCTGTTACAGAGAAACCCTGTCTTTTCTTTCTTTCTTTCTTTCTTTTTCTTTCTTTCTTTCTTTCTTTCTTTCTTTCTTTCTTTCTTTCTTTCTTTTTTTCCTGAGACAGGGTTTCTCTGTGTAGCCCTGGCTGTCCTGTACTCTTTTTGTTTTGTTTTGTTTTTGAGACAGGGTCTCTCTGTGTAGCCGTGGCTGTCCTGGACTCCCTTTGTAGACCAGGCTGGCCTCGAACTCACAGCGATCCACCTGCCTCTGCCTCCCGAGTGCTGGGATTAAAGGCGTGCGCCACCACCGCCTGGTGAGAAACCCCATGAAGTTTCAGTACTTTTGCATACTGACATGAGTTCAAGTCCAGCTTGAGCTATATAAATGAGTTCAGGCTAGCTCTGGCACAGAGTAAGACCATGACTCAAAACCTGAAACAAATATAAATTTAACCATTTCAGAATTTTTGTCAGTTTAACTTGAACTACATGTGAACATTTATTTTGCTTTCCTAGGAACTGAATGTTAGATAAGTACTCTGACCCTGATCTACAGCCTGAGTGCAAAGAGACTTAGTTTTAGACTCTGAGAAATACTTTGCAGCTGGGCGTGGTGGCGCACGCCTTTAATGCCAGCACTCGGGAGGCAGAGGCAGGTGGATCGCTGTGCGTTCGAGGCCAGCCTGGTCTACAAAGTGAGTCCAGGACAGCCAAGGCTACACAGAGAAACCCTGTCTCGAAATAAATAAATAAATAAGAGGCTTTTTTTAAAAAATAAAAAAAATAAAAAAATAAAAAGAAAAACCAAAAAAAAAGCCAGGCAAGATGGTAGATGCTTTTAATCCCAGCATTTGGTCGGCAGAGACAGGCAGATCGCTGTGAGTTCAATGCCAGCCTGGTCTACAGAGTAAGTCCAGGACAGCCAAGGCTAACATAGGGAAACCCTGTCTCAAAAAAGCAAAGCAAAAAAAAAAAAAATTACTGTCTTACTACATGATAACTCCTGTTGTAGCTATAGAAAAGGGAAGAAGAGATGCTGACTTACATATTTCTTCTGTAAAGCATCATAGCATCCTAGCATCCTAAAAAAAAGAGAAAAAGCCAAAGAGTTGCTTTTATATTTAATGCATTTTCAGAAAATAGTTCTTGTCGTAAATCTCTGTATTTACCCCTACAAAACTAATAACTAAATTAAAGTATCTTTCTTATTAACTAGCTTAAAACTGAACAAAATAAAACAAAGAAACTAGTTGAGTTGGGCATGGTGGCGCATGCCTTTAATTCCAACACTCGGAGGCAGAGGCAGGTGGATTTCTATGAGTTCAAGGCCAGCCTGGTCTACAAAGTGAGTCCAGGACAGCCAAGGCTACACAGAGAAACCGTGTCTCAAAAACCCAAAAAAGAAAAAAGAGATGGGTTGGAGAGATGACACAGTGGCTAACAGTGCTTACTGCTCTTGTTGAAGACCTGGGTTTTGGTCTCAGCACCCATGGTGCAGGTCACATCTGCCTGTAACTACAGCTGTGGTGTGTTATACTTTCTTCTGCTCTTCTTGGGCTTCTGTGTGTACACACACACACACACATTTTAATCTTTAAAAACGAAACACCAGTCAGGTGGTGGTGGTGTATACCTTTAATCCTTGGCCAGGGATCAGCTTAAAAAAATTTTTTTTTACGTTGTAGAGGAGTTTATTAAATGAGCATGGGGAGAGAAGGAAATGGAGGAGGGGTACCCCAGAGGGGGGGGGGGAGAGAGACAGAGAGAGAGACAGGAAGAGTATGAAGAAGAAAGAGTAGAGCCAACTTAAGTTCTTAATCGTTATAATGGCATTTTATAATAAGGAGTACCAATTACTTGGAACCGGCCACTAACAGTATGCCTATAATAAGCTGGGTGGGTGGCACATACTTGTGTAATCCAAGTGGCTGATGAACCTCTGAGTTCAAGGACAGCCTGGTGTACAGAGTTCCAGGACAGCTAGGACTACACAGAAAACTGTCTCAACCCCCCACCCTCCAAAAAAAGCTGTAACAATCAAACAGAAATACGAAGATGAGAGGTCAGAAGGGAAACTATAAAATATTTGATAGCTATTTGTAGAGTTGTAATAAAAAATAAATCCTATTTATATGAAGCATGAAATAAACAAAATACATAAATCCAAAGACCTAAAAACATGGTGCACAGGGCTCAAGGGTTAATTACTAAAATCTGCTTATAAAGTATTCAATATGCAAAAAGTATAATTAAAAAAACCTAACTTTCTGTCTTTAGGTATTCTTTTACTTACCACTTCACTAACTGTGAGGAACCTGGACAACTTTTATCTTCTTTCAGAATTTTGACACAAAGATCTAAATGAAAAATAGAATAAATGCAGAGGTGTTTATGAGTAGTTGATTTAGTTAATTATATTTTTTCTTTGTTTTATATGTGTATGTGTGTGGATACACCATGTATCATAACACATATGCGTGACAGCCAGAGACTTTTGGGAGCAGGTTTCCTCCTTCTGTGTAGGTTATGGGGAGCCAATTCAGATCATGAGGTTTGACTGTCAGTCTCAACCGTAAGTTTTAAATGATATTGATTTTCTTTAGCTATAAATTATAGGTATATTAGTAATTTTTGAGACAGGGTCTCACTATGTAGCCCAGGTTGGTCTTGAACTCACAATTTTCCTGCTTTAACCTATCCAGTACATGGATTATATAAGCAAGTGCGACCCGCCTAACTTGTTGTAGGCACAGTATTAGTGGCAGTTTCCAAGTAATTGGTACTCCTTATTATAAAATGCTGTCATAATGATTACGAATTTAAGCTGATAGGTGGAAATTTTCCTATTTCTGTGGCACAGTTGATGTGTTTGCCTAACATTCACAAAGTCCTAGACTGAATCCCGAACACCAAGTAAACTGGGTGTAGAGTGCGCACCTGCAATCCCAGCAGAATAGATAGCTCACTATCAAGAGCACTGCCTGCTCTTCCAGAGGACCTAGGTTAGATCCTCAGCACCCGGTGGCAGTTTATGGTAACTCTGACTCAAGGGGATCTGAACCAGATCTGATCTCCAAGAGCATCAAGCACACACAAGGTACAATACATACATGCAAGCAAAGCAACCAGATAAAATTTAAGGAAATTTAGATATAGTATTTTCATACATTAGTTTTCCAACAGTCTTGGAATGTTTGCTATGAACTCTTATTCTACTGAGATAATTACAACTAGACCAAAAGTTGACTCTCAAAGATAAAAGACTGCAGAGGCATGTAACTCATCGAAAAGGATTGAGAGCATCGCTCTGCTCAGATTAGCTCATCAACACAGGTAATAGCTATCTTACAAGTGTATGTAGTATGTTTGCTAGTTTTATGTCCAACTTGACACAAGTTAGAGGCACCTGAAAGGAAGAAATTTCAACTGGGGGGAAAAAAAACCAAACGACTCCATAAGATCCAGATATAGGACATTTTCTTATTTAGTGATTGTGGGTGGCGCCACCCCTGGGCTGGTGATTTTGGGCTCTATAGGAAAACAGGGGAACAAGCCATGGGGAACAAGCCAGGCAGCGAGCAGCACCCACCATGGCCTCTGCATCAGCTCCTGCCTCCAGGTCCTGCCCTGGCTTGAGTGATGGAGTATGATGAGGAAGTATAGGCCAAGTAAACCCTTTCTTCCCCAACTTGCCTTTGGTCATGGTGCTGCATCCTAACAACAGTAACCTTAACAACGACACTTAGCGTACCAGTTGACAGATAGTATACATAACAGAATGTGTGGCTTACTGTCCAGCACACGGCTGGGGCTCAACTGATGCGCATACCATCTACGTGCCGGAAAGAAATGAGTGCAGTGTAAACTGGACGTGTGTGCTTCTCTGCGTGGAGGGTCTATGGTGTTTATCTTTTAGCCCCGGGTGTCCTGGAACTCCCTATGTAGAAGAGGCTGACTTTAAACTCAGAGATCCACCTGCCTCCGCCTCCCAAGTACTGAGGTTAAAGACATGAGCCACCACACTCTGCTTAGTTTCATTTTTGACACCGGATTCAAGTATCTCAGGGCAGACCTTCAACCTGCTATGAGTCTGATGATGACCTTGAACTCCTGATCCTTCTGACTTACCTCCTAAGTGCTGGGACTGCGGATGTGTGGTACACACAGGTAGTGGTCTCAATAGAAACGGCCCCCAGACTCATGTGTTTGAATGCTTGGGCATAGGGAGGGCACTATTAAAAGGTATGGCCTTGTTGGAGCAGGTGTGGCTTTGTCAGAGGAAGTGTGTCACTGTGGAGGTGGCTCTGAGGCCTGCTATGCTCAAGCTACACCCAGCACACAGTCTCCTGCTGCCTTCGGATCAACTTGTAGAACTCTCAGCTCCCTCTCCAGCACCACGTCTGCCTGTGTGCTGCCATGCTCCTGCCATGACCTCAATGGACTAGACCTCTAAGCTGTCAGCCCTAATGAAATGTTTTCCTTTAAAAGGATTGTATGGTCATGGTGTCTCTGCACAGCTATGAAACCCAAACTAGGACACCATATGTGGCTATTATCTTGCTTCTTTAAAACTGCACAAACACATATAGTACCATTGTAAAAGTTTTAAGTAACACTTAAATATGTTTACTTATTGTTAGAGGTCTAATGTCAGGTGAAGTTATATAACACTTGCAAAATGAGGGAAAATTACAATTAAGAGATTTTAAAACTATTTAGTAGCCCTAGGAGGCGTTTGAGGACTGGAGACATAGCTCAGTAGAAGAGTACTTTTCTATCATGGCTACGGTTCTGGATTTGATCTGTAGCAAAACCAACCAACCAAACAACCCAACTTGCATATGAGTGTGGTTTCATACATTAAGAGCACAAAAAAGGAAATGCGTATGACTTATATGGACATTCAATGGAATATTATTCAGCAGTGAAAAAGAATCAACTATTAATTCATGGTACAGCAGTATAAGTTAAATCATTTAGAATACACCACATGATTCTTTTTGTGAAAAATATACAGACTTTGTACATTCACTGAAACAGAAAGTTGTTGTCTGTAACTAGGAAGGCTGGAGAGGAGAAGGATTTATTATGGATGCATTTTTTGAGGTGACTGGTGAAATGTTCTAAAATTATGGTGGTAATTACATAATACTGTGAGTACTTAATCACTGAACTATATACCTTGGTGAGTTATAAGGTTATGTGAATTATATCAATAAAACTACTGTCAAAAACCACATTCTCTAAGTAAAAAACCAAGGAGGTCTTAAATCTTGTAAATTACCATCCAGGTATCTTGTCCCATAAGCACGTTCTGGGAATATTCCTCTCAAATAGGTGATGCAGGATACAGAAACAGCTAGGAGCCTTTTCACAAACATCAAAGACTGATGCTCAGTTGATATCTTACTGGGAAACACCAATGCACTCTGAAATTCAACGGAAATTAAAACATCTTATTGACATTTATTGAAAACAAAGCTCCCCTGAGCCTAAAAGCTGAGTCTAGTTTTGCATAAGCACAACACTTTCCCAAAGAGTTCTCTTGGATCCTCATGCCCACAAAGTCACCGCAGCCTGCAGGGTGGCAGGATACGTTCAGGGAAAACCCAAGGCTGAAGAAAAATGTCAACTCAGCTCAAGAAAACTATAGCATGTTCATTAAGAAAAAAGGTAAAAAAAACCAAAGTCCCATAAAATAGTTCTTACTGTTGTGATACCTGGATGGGTGTGTGTGTGTGTGTGTGTGTGTGAGTGTGTGTGTGTGTAATTAGCTTCTCAATCATCCTGAGTAATATGGTTAATAGCAGCTCTGACAAAACATGATCATCTACAAGATATATATACACACACACACACACACATATATCTTATATAATAGCAGGTACAACCATTTTACATTCACAGAGGTATAATAAGGTATGATACAGTGCTGGCCTACAGCTATAGTGCTCAGGATACCTGTTAAAAGGCATTATTTGAGACTTGATTCTACTTTTCAAGAGTCCAAAGGATGGTATGATAAATTTTTGTCAAGAAATGCACTTTGCCCGGTGGTGGCGCACGCCTTTAATCCCAGCACTCGGGAGGCAGAGGCAGGTGGATCTCTCTGAGTTCGAGGCCAGCTTGGTCTACAGAGTGAGTTCCAAGACAGCCAAGGCTACACAGAGAAACCCTGTCTCAAAAACCAAACCAAAACAACAAACAAAAAGAAAAAAGAAGGAAATGCACTTTGGGGCTAGAAGGCAGCAAGATCACCTGTTCTTCCAGGCGGCTGGGTTTCCTTCTCTGCACCCACCCAGTGGCTAACAGCTGTCTCTACCTTAACCCCGGGGCTCTGACAGCACTCAGCCGCCGTGCACAGACGTACATGCAGGCAAACCTCCTGTACAGACTAAGCACAGAGGAGAGGAGTGCATCTGAGGCAGATGTAGGAGCGTGCGCTTTTCATCCCAGCGCTCAGGAGGCAGAGGAGGAGATCTCTGTGGGGAGGGCCTCACTGGTTACATAGACAGTTCCAGGCCAGCCGCAGCTTCACAGTGAGAGGCTGTCTAAAATAATAAAAATAATAATAATAATAATAATAATAATAATAATAATAGTAGTAGTAGTAGTAGTAGTAGTAGTAGTAGTAGTAGTTGTTGTTGTTGTTGTTTAGTGGCACAATTCTAAGTATTTACTCTCTTCATGAACGCCAGCTGAACATTATTAGGGAGAAACCCCCTAAAGCAAACCCAAGCCCTGGGTTCCTGTGCGGATGGCTGAATTGGCCTTGCTGTACTTCACAGCTCTCACGTTTGCCAAGGAGAGCTCCAAGGAAGAAAGGCGAGGCCACCGAATGAGCCAAGTGTCCCCAGCAATTCCCTGTCACCCCTTTCCTAAAGCACTCTTTTTTCCCTGCAGGACTCTGTGTAGACCAGGCTGGCCTCGTACTCACAGCAACTCGTCTGCCTCTGCCTCCCGAGCACTGGGAATACTTAATTCTTAAACAGTAAATGAGTTACAACTTCAAGAAACATGAAACCCGGCTACATTAATACATATTAAGTCACAAGAAATGATACCAAGGAAGCTGTTCTCCGCATCTGCATAGTAGCCATCTTCCAAGGAAATATTTTCTTCAGCTATGTAACACAAATACAAAATTTAATTTCAGATTTAATTTTCATCTCTAAAATTCTACTTTATTACATGAGATTTTTATCTTAATAAATATAAGAATTTTACTTAGATTCTTTTAAAATGTCAACATATAGCCCCAGGATTATAGTACATGCCTGCAATCCTAAAACTTGGGAGGCTGAGGCAGGAGGATCATGAGTTCAAGTTTATCCTTGGCTGGTTAGCAAGTTGCAGA
>OU015751.1:124476585-124495428 GCA_907169655.1 Acomys percivali | reverse complement strand
ACACACACACACACACACACACACACACACACACACACACACACACAAACGCACGCACACGCGCAGTGACACAGTTCATCTGCACACACATCTGGCATTCACTCCTACACAGTGACACATGCTCATCTGCACACACAAGCACTCACCATAAACACAAATACACACAAAAGGCATCATGTAAAATCTTGGTTTTGCTACATACTGCAGCGTGAATTTGAGTGTGTCACAATATCGCCTTAACTATGGAGGAACAGCGGGCCTAAGGGACACACTGAGCACACACCTTGCCTAAGGGACATACTGAGCACACTCCTTGCACGTCACCAGCATTTCCATCGCTAAACTTGCTAATCCTCCTTCTGAGGTCCACGTCACAAAGGTCGCTACCCATCAGTCCTAGCTGCGTTACAAACACCACAGGGCAGGAGAAATGGCTCTAAGTTTTCCCAGATTTGGGAAATTTTGTCCCTCTATGGGAAGTGATTCTATGAAGAAAGCAGGATGGGCGGGTCTGGGACCCAGGCCTATGATCCTAGCTCTTAGAAGCTCAAGGCAAGAGGAGTTCAGGGCCATCCTCAGCTACACACTAAGTTCAAGGCCAGCCTGGGCTACATGAGATTGTCTAAAAATTAAAGGGAAAGAAAAAAGAAAGGCAGGCAGCAGGCAGGCAAGCAGAATACAGTAACAGAAAACAAAACCTTGCTGGGGAAAGAGCCAGCGTTGGGCTCGAGGCTCGTGGGGCGCTGTCTCACCTGTCCCACGTATGGGTAAGCGTCTTCAGAGTCAATGCCCCCGTTCATCTGCACATACCGGAAGGCATTGGTCATATAGCCACCTCCACAGCCCTCATTCTCCGACACACAGTCCACGAGATTCTGGGGACTCAGAGTTAAGAGTTTGCCAGTTTTCTTCTTGAGTTGGCCCTCCAGGGCACCCGCAGAGCTAAAAGCCCAACAGGAACCACACTCACCCTGAGAGAGAGAGAAAAGAACTCTGGGTCGTCACTTTGTACCCACACGCTGGGAGTCCCGGAACAGGCACCGTCCCTCCTTTATGGCTCTGGAGACAGGCCTGAGTTCTAACCCTGACTGTGCATGCTAGCTCTGTGACCTTCACCAGCGACTGATGACCTCTGCGCCCCAGTTTTCTTACCTTTAAAATGAGAATAAGTTGGGCTTGGTGGGACATACATGCAATCCCATCACTTGAGAGGTGGAGGCGAGAGGGTCGGGAGTTCAAGGTCATCTCAGCCATAAACTGAGATGGAGGCCAGCCTCCTGCACAGAGACGTGTCTCCCAACAACAGAGACAGTGAGTGAGCTACAGTTAGACTCCTGTGAAGGCTGAGATGGCATTAGCATGAGAAGAGAAGCTCCTATGCACAGTAATCTCCTGGAAGCACCTGCTCTCTAGGACTGTACGCTTTCTCTTCCCCGGTTTTCTATCCTTTAAGAATGAGAGTTTCTTGAGGGGAGGGCTGTGCCTCGGACCCTGAATCCTTGGCGTAGCTCAGCACTGAGTTCCTTTGGTTCTAGGAGCGGGTGATGGTCACTGAATTCAGACCATTCCTCTCGCTAACAGCACAGCCACTAAGGTCCTAGAAAAACCAAGATTCTCCTGCGGGTCCCAAGTGGGAAAGGAGCCTCTGTGTCCTGGCAATTGCAGTTTCAGAATTTATTTTGCACAAATATTTCTATATGAGCTCAAAAGTATACTTGTGAGGTGCATGAAATTTTTAAAGCAGAAAAAAAAACCCTAAATATACAAAACAGGTGATAAATTAAATAACAGAATGTGCCATATTCTTGTAGTATGAGATACGTCACAGTTCAGGCTAGATTGCCTACATGTATACATATATGTAGGCAGGCGCGCACGCGCACGCGCACACACACACACACCCTGCACCTGATTTTTGACTGGAGTCACATAGCCTTTCTTTCGGTAGTCCACGGAGTCCGGGACTCTGCCTTCCCACTCTGGGATGTAGAGAGTGTCGTTGCTGGAGGGACGGGTGGGTGGTAATTTGAGCCCAGTCATCCTCTGAACCACTTCTTCACTGGTCTGGGACAAAAAAGGAGGCCAAGCGTTAGCGGGCACCAGGGTAAAGCCAGTGGGTAGCCTGGATCTGAGAGGCAACTCACCATGTCCCCCAAGTGATTCATAGCCAGTTCATACGTGTGGACACCAAGAGAGGCCTCAAGATTGTGAATGGAAATTTGCTTCAGGTTTTTCTCCCATATTAAACGTCGAGAGATTTCATGCACCTAAATGGGGCAGTTAATAAATTTGTAGGCTGTATGTGGTTATATAGGTAGGTTTGGGAGAACAGATGCAACCTAAGAGCTGGGTGGTGGTGGCGCACGCCTTTAATCCCAGCACTCGGGAGGCAGAGGCAGGCAGATCGCTGTGAGTTCGAGGCCAGCCTGGTCTACAAAGTGAGTCCAGGACAGCCAAGGCTACACAGAGAGACCCTATAAGGAGCTTACAATCCTGCTGGGGGACTCTAGAATCTTCAGAGTACACACACAAACTTATGTGAAGTTCTAGCGAGACCACAGAATAATGGCATCACTATGAGAATATTCTCCAGAAGAGCTTTCCCCACATACACACCGCAGCCCCATCTCTGGCACAGGGCACTGGACACAGAGCCTTGTACACGCCAGAGCAGCGATCTGTTCCCGAGCTCCCCACCAGCTCAAGCATCTGTAAAGCAGACAGGTGGACTGAAGCACAGAAGGAAAAGCCAGCTGGGGAGTGGGAGACCAGGCACTGCTTCTCGGGGGTCATCACGGGGGACCCAGATGCCCACACAGCGGCCTCAGGCCCCAGCTGGGGAGTGGGAGACCAGGCACTGCTTCCCGGGGGCCATCACGGGGGACCCAGATGCCCACACAGCGGCCTCAGGCCCCAGCTGGGGAGTGGGAGACCAGGCACTGCTTCCCGGGGGCCATCATGGGGGACCCAGATGCCCACACAGCGGCCTCAGGCCCCACCCCTGCTAACATGCCCCCCTGGACACCTTGCTGTTATACTGCTTCCTGTGAGTCTTCTTCCACAGCTCCCAGTGGGTGTCCAGCACCCCCTCAGGGTGCAGAGCGATGCTCATTGTGGGTAGCAGCAGAAACTTCAACACCCACATCCTGGCAGAAAGAATCATTACGGGAGATTTCCATTGGTTCGCAGACTAGCTTAGGATGTGAAAATGACAGCAGACGCATTGCCAAGAAAGTGGCTTTTAACTTTTTAGGAGCTGTACAAATAAGTCCTACCAGACGACTGCACACACATGCATTAACCCTAAGGCATTTGTAAACCCAAAAGACCTCCGCCACCACCACCCCGCTCTCCAGCCTGTGCTGCGTAGGTGAGAGCCACCTGCGCCCAGTGCAACCAACTCTTCTTTGGAACTATGATGAAACAGGCAAACTTGGCTGCGTACGGAAAACCGACAAGGAACTGCATGATCGATCTCCATGACAGCACAATAGTGGACAGAAGCTGGGAGCTGCTGGACCATCTGGTTTCCAAGGCTGCAGCTCAGGGGTGTCCTCTCCGCACCGCACACACTCGAGACGACCAGTGGCGGCTACAAGTGGGGTGCGCCTCTCCAGCATCCCCAGTAAGGGTGCACATGAACGGACAAAGCACAGTGGGACCGTGGTGGTTAGAGAGCCAGGGTGCTACCTACAGTACACAAGGCGTCTCTCTCGCACTCTGCCCGCGGGGCCCGTCCTGCCTAGCCTACACCCAGAGCTTGCCAGGAGAGGACAGGACTAGTTTGCCAGTGTTTATCTGTGACCGGTTCACTGTTGTCTTCATTTGCCCTCTCCTTTAGGCAGGAAACCAGCCCTAATCTTAACCAGATGCCGTGAGTAAGTAGCGCTCCCCCACCCCCGCCCCCCACCGCCACCCCCAAACAGAGACGTGGCTGCTTCACAGGTCGAAGATGCACAGATGGAAACGCAGGGTGCAAAGACAATAGTCCACAAAGACTTAAGTTCGCAGCTCACAGCTTTTCAGGAGTTTGCTCTGGCTTCATTAATTTCTTGCATTGGCTTAATTGCAAGTTCGTAAGTTTAAAAACCGTTTCCTGTTTCCAGCACATCATATGACTTGTGCAACGCTGGCTACACTTTAATGTACTCTTGCAAAGCAACAGACCGTCCAGCGGGGCCATTTAATGCCTGGAGTGTTCCAGGCTTAGAGGTGGCTCTTAACTCTTCCAAGGGGGCCAGTTAACCCTTACATTAAGCACAAACCCACTTTTGAGACACCCTTACAGAACTCTCGTCCTTTGCTTTTTCCCCCGACAACCACATTTTCACTCACACATACAACCGTACGCAGAATCCTAAAGATTTCCAGGCATTTTATTTAGCCAGAAAAATGCACTAAAGATGATTTTTATTCGGGAAACTAGTTATTAGAGCCCCAGCTCACTATGCCCTTTCTCTTCTTAAAATAAGGTTAATTGGTTGGAATGAGACCAAAAGATCTAGAAGTCAAAAAACAAAAACATTACCTGCTGTTGAGAATCGTGTCGCTTGGCTCCTCTCAGACGGGAAGTGTGGCTACCGTGAGCGGAAGACTAAGGGTGCTGGATTTATTCTGTCAGGATTGCGGAAGTCAACTCCAGCAGTGGCTGGAAAATTTGGGTAAGAGCAGGAGATAGGGATAGAACGGGACGGGTTAGGGTTAGGAAGGACGGACACACATTTGTACAAAGTGTCTGTGTGTACAGGACCATCTGCCAGGGCGGAGGAGAGCTGCTAAGTGCTCAGTTTCATCTGACAGCACGTTATTCAAATTGAGGCTTTTTGTGGGGAAATGAAAGGACACAGCCCCAGTTCTCTCTGCCCTTCCTCAAAATGTTGCATTGGGGAGTTCCACCTTTCTCTATCCTTCCAGTCAGGACACGCCTCCCTTACCCTGAACCAGACTTTATGTCAGATCCTATTTTCAGATGATAGGGAAACCAGGCATGGTGGCAATCCTAGCACTGAGGGAGGCAGAGGCAGGTGGATTGCTGTGAGTTCGAGGCCAGCCTCATGTACAAAATGAGTCCAGGACAGACAACAGTACACAGAGAAACCCTGTCTCGAAAAACCAAAACCAACCAAAGGCTAGAAAAGAGTAATTATAAGGCTCTAATTTAAACTTTTAGAAAATGTTGTGACTGTTGGCTAGTGTAAACTGCTTCTGGGCAGGAAGTAGCTTTTCTGCTAACCCATCTTGGCTGTGCAGCAGGAGGAGCTGCCCACAAAGTCCAGGTGAAATGGCTTTAAAGTGACCAGAAAGTCCAGTGTGTGTGATGGTGCAGGCCTGTGATCCCAGCTACTCAGGAAGCTAAAAGCAAAATCATGACAGGCTGAGGGCCCACCTTTACCGTGGGGACGGGGCCAGTAAACCAAGGAGGGCTGCGGGCCCACCTGGCAGGCCCGGTGGTTCTAAGTGAAGTCAAGGCCAGATGAGCCTAGGGTGAGTCTGAGGCCAGCCAGGGCTGCACAGTGAGATGCTGTCTATATCAGCAGACTCAAGTTCAAGCTTGGCTTAGGCAACATAGTGAGAGCCTGTCTGAAAACCAAAACTTAAGGGCTGGAGAGATGGCCTGCAGGTGTACGTGCAGAGCATTGTATACATAGTAATAAATAAATAAATAAATAAATAAATAAATAAATAAATCTTAAAAAAATAAAATCAAAACTTAAGAGGACCAAGGAACATAGCTTAGCGGGGGTGTGCTTGCCTAACATGGGGCCCAATGCCCAACACAGCACTAAGGGAAGGAAAGCGACAGTGCACCATGTATCAACAATTACTCAACGGGGTGCCGAATGCACACGTGACTCTACTGCTAACCTCCCAGGGAGTGGACGTCCGAAGAGCACTGGGCAGTGGGTCTCAGTCATTCAAGTCTCCAACTAGGTCCAGTCACAAGGGCCTCCAAATGCTTCCCCAAAACCCATCATGTGACAGGTCATAAGAGTCTAGCTCAGCTGGGTGTGGTAGCACACGCCTGTAATCCCAGCAGTCGGGAGGCAGAGGCAGGCAGATCTCTGTAGAGTTTGAGGCCAGCCTGGTCTACAAAGTGAGTCCAGGACAGCCAAGGCTACACAGAGAAACCCTGTCTCGAAAAACAAAACGAAAAAAACAAAACAAAACCAAAAAAAAAAAAAAAAATCTAGCTCAGCTAACCACACGTGAGGAATTAGAAGATGAGGGTGTCTCCACTAGTCTGGATTCAGTTTCTACCTGCATTCCTTGCACAGACCCTGGAGCCCTGGCCTGTCTCAATGCGTCACACGTGTGGAGGGAGCCAGGTGCACATTTGAACAGTTCACAGCCCCCCGTATCCCCATTCACCCAGTAGGACATACTGGGGAAAGACACCCCGATGCTCCCTAGTGGCTTCAAATTCCAAGAGCACTGCCCAGCAACTCCCACTACACAACCCCCACTCCCAGAGAGTGTGACCAGCATCTCCACTGACTACTCAGGATGTGTCAGGGTCAGGAGGGTAAGAGGAACAGGATGCTGAGTGATCAGGGCCCTGTGATCTCTAATTCCTGAAACTAAAACTCAACTATGCTTTTTAAAAAAGGTATTTATTGTATATGAGTGCTCTATCTGCAGGCCAGAAGAGGGCATCGTATCACATCACAGATGGTTGTGAGCCACGGGGTGGTTGCCTGGGAATTGAACTCAGGACCTCTGACAGAGCAGACAGCGCTCTTAACGCCCAGGCCATCTCTCCAGCCGCCTCACTATGCTTCATGCTGTGTGTTTGGAGCTCACTCATGGGCTCCCTGGTTGTTCATGTCTGCTACTTATGAGTTGTGGAGGGACACATACGGAAGCCGCGATCAAGATCACACAACACAATAAACTTTATAAAAGAAAAAATACTTTGTTTTAAAATCTTTGCTACATGTCATTATTTTTGCCACTGTAAGGCTTAGCACAGATGGCCAACAGGAAAAAACAATCAAAAATAAAACCCTGAAGGAAAAAGCAGAACAAACCCCTCAGAGTGGCTTCTCCCCCCCACCCCCCCTCAAAAAACCTGTGGTAACTGTACATTTTAGTTCAGATCACATTTTAAAACAAGGTGATTATTAAAAAACAAATATTTCATTGGAAACCCAACTTTTTGGTTTTGTAAGTTGTGATATAAATATATATGTATACTGTATTTGTGCATATAGAATAAAAAAATAGCCTCCTTTCCCTATGGCCTGGCACCAGACTGGAGACAAATGGAGGGGCACTTAGCACACCACTCCCCAGCCTCTCCATCTGCGTTCCTCATGCCCTGTGAACACAGTTAATAGATCTCTCCCATATTAATGTAATCTTTGACAGGAGCCAGCTGTAAACAGGCTGCTGCTGTGACAGTCACCTGAGGGAGGGCAGCGGAAAGCAGTGACCCGTGCCTGCACGTCTATGGCTGTGGTTATCAAATGGCCCTGCTAGGACGTGAGTCTACCTCACGCAGACTTGTATTTATGCTCCGAAGCAAAGCCCAATTCCCAGACTGGAGAGGGAGCAGAGCAGACAGACGCTGCGGTGAGGGCAGGAGGGAGAGGCTGCCGTGTGAGAGTTGTATTTGGTTTATACTCGTGTCCATGAGGACTCACTCAGACAGCTAATCCAAGAAGTTGAGTTTCCACGCAGAAATACCTCTCCAGAACACACGTGTGACTCACAGAAGAATGCAGCATTGTCATTATGGGCAAGCCCGGGCTCTCTGACAGTGTCTCTCTAGCCAGCCTATTTGGTAACGTGTGCAGACCTTCCAGGGATGGTGAGAGCACCAAGAGCACCAGAGACCCAGCTCCATCGCTGAGTGTGCCTGTCATAGGCCAGCCCTACCAACACAAGGCTGCACGTTGGCCTACAGCTCCATTAGCTGGGTATGGGTTTAAGTGCAGCAAAGACTTAATTTAAATACTCTTTGGCTGCAATACTAAATAGAAAACACCTGGAAAAATTAACTTCTTAGGACTCTCTGAAGAGCAAGCAGAAAGACAAAAAAAATCTGGGACAAATTTTGCATATGCTCCCTAATAGGGAGAAAGAACAAAACATAGGAGCTCAACCACATGCACGTATGTACATGTGCACACACACACACGCACACACACACACACGCACACACACACACGCGCGCGCACGCACGCACGCATGCACGCACGCACACTCACTCACAAACATTCATGCTCTTTCATGTCTTCTTCCCAGGGGAACGGCTCACTTCCTAAAGCTCCACACACACACCCCACCTCACGACCCTCAGTGTGAGGACGGCTCTCCTCCCTTCTGGTCAGAATGTCTACCCAGGGCAGTGAGCGGCTGTCTGGTTCTTCTATTCTGATTCTGCCCTTGACTCCAGCACAAATCATTTCTGTGCAACTTCTGGTCAGAAGACATAGGGACAGGAATTCTAACCTCACCTATCCTCAGATTTCCAGGGGACCCTAAAAGCCTGGGAAATTAATTTAATTTCTCCTACAATGTCACTTCAGAGAGTCACAGGGTGAAGGGGTACATATATATCAGGGGTGAGGGAAGGGAAGGGAGAGGAACCTTTATTCTGTTTACAGAAGATTTGCTTTTAAAAACAAACAGTGATTTCCCCCGCCCTTATCCTCACCCCAACAGTTCTATTCTGAAAAGGGGGGGAACATGGTCAGGTCAGGGAATTCTTCGTTGTTGTAGCTGGTGCTCTGGTCGCCCAACATGGACAGCATTTCCTAATGAGACAAGGTTAGATCTGGGTCACATACCATCATCTTACTGAGTCCCCTCCCAGCCCCCCCAGCCCCCCCACCATCCTTGAGCTGTGGAAGCCTCTGCTGTGCTGAGCTCCCAGCCTTCACCCCCTGGCTCCTCCCCTGGCCTTTCTCCTACTCTCTTCTCCGTCTTCCTCCTCTAGCTCCCAGCCTTCACCCCCTGGCTCCTCCCTGGCCTTTCTCCTACTCTCTTCTCCGTCTTCCTCCTCTAGCTCCCAGCCTTCACCCCCTGGCTCCTCCCTGGCCTTTCTCCTACTCTCTTCTCCGTCTTCCTCCTCTAGCTCCCAGCCTTCACCCCCTGGCTCCTCCCTGGCCTTTCTCCTACTCTCTTCTCCGTCTTCCTCCTCTAGCTCCCAGCCTTCACCCCTGGCTCCTCCCTGGCCTTTCTCCTACTCTCTTCTCCGTCTTCCTCCTCTAGCTCCTTCTATTTTCCTGTTTTCTAGAGCTTCCTTGATATTTTCTTTCTTTTTTTAAAAGATGAACTACTTTTTAAAAGATATTTATTTATTATTTAAACAGTGTTCTGCCTGCATGTACACCTGCAGGCCAGAAGAGGGCACCAGATCACATTACAGATGGCTGTGAGCCACCATGTGGTTGCTGGGAATTGAACTCAGGACCTCTGGAAGAACAGTCAGTGTTCTTGACCTCTGAGCCACCTCTCCAGCCTGTTCTTTGATATTTTCAATGGAAGAAAATATGCAGCCCACATCCCACCTAACCCCCAGAGGCTTATCTGAAACGTGTACATCACATGTTTCCAGCCAAACCCTACTTTGCCTTCTTTTGGACCCCATTCAGTCCAGCAGCCTTACAGCTGTAGTCAGCATGTTCTTCTTCATGTCTGACTGTCCTAATAACGTCAAAGCTACTCTGAGGCAGGTCTTGGCATGTGAGTTAGAGCATCTTTACGTTTGCTTCACAGCGGTAGCTTTGCCTAGTCTGGCTAAAAGGTGTGTTTATAATCGCTTCAATTACTGACATTCATCCCTACAGAGCCTTTCTGCCTTCCCTTCCGTCTCATCTCAGACAACCCCAACCAATACGGAGCATTCGTCTGTCCGTCCCTCCCTCCATTTCTAAAGTGTTGCCGCTCACCTGGAAGACCTCAGGCTGGCTGGGCGGCTGTGCTGAGGTTTGCTGGACGTGCTGCTCACTGGAACTGGACCGATGATGAGGCTGCTGGCCCTGCCACTGCGGCCAGACACCCACACCCTCTGAGGTCCTGGCCTGGAACTGTCCTGCAGTCTGTCCAGCCTCAGGAGCTGGAAATAAAGTAAGGGGAAACAGTTTTCATCTATTAGTGCCAATGGAGGAGAGAAACCAGCACACAGCTGCATATGAGCCGACAACTTCACTATGACGCCTCTTCTACTTTAAAACTCAGTCTTAAATTGAGCTTCATTCCCTAGAGAGCACTTCTGAGGAATTCTGCTCCTTTAAATACGCAACCCATTAAGTATACATGTTTTTCATTACAGGTGTTAAAAGTTTTTCTATAGCTAGTTTTTCTACAGATTTTTAAAAATCATTACTGTCTTGTGTGTGGTGTGTATGAGCATGTGAGCTGGGCTCACGGTGTGGTGGAGTCAGCGCTTTCCTGCCACTGGCTCCGGAAACGGAGCTCAGGTCATCAGGCTGTGTGTCCAACACTTTGCCCAGTGAGCCGCTGCAACAGCCCCTGTGCAAGGTTTTTCATTTCAACAGACCAGGACCATGCAGTTCCTTATTACCAGTTCAGAACAAACAGGACACAGAGAAACCACCCTGACTACCAACCCCTCTTTCTATAGTGGCTGGACTTTCCTACTATCTCCCTTCTGTGTCTGAACTTACGGAAGCTGGCCCCACGGCTGGTGAGACCGGGGTAGGCAGCAGTGCCTGGTGACGCGGTGGGACCACCCGGCACAGACATGGCACTGAAGGAGGACGAGGGCTGAAAGCTGCTCACACCAAATTGGGATGAACGCGTTTTGGCTGCAGCCTGGGTGGACACTTGCTAAAGAAAACAGAACAGAGTATTAACTGTGCACTGCCCTCCTGGAATCAGCACTCACCAACCACAGCACTGCTCTGAGCACAGCCCAGGGCCTGCCTCCAACTGCAGACTCCTGACTAGCTCCCAATTCCTCCTAAATCCATGATTCCAGGCAAGTAAAGTGCAAAACGAAAAGAATGACAAATTGTGGTGACTATGGGACTAAGATCACTGGGCCATGAAGCAGGGGAAAGACACTGAGGCAGAAGAGGCATTAGCTGGGGGGGAGACATACTAGGAAGCCTAGAGCAGAAAGGGGTTATGATCAGGATACATCCTACACATACATGAAAACACTACAGCAAACCAACTCCTATATATATCGAGCTCATAAAACTATGAGAACAGAAATCATGTTATAAATTACATCTGTGTGTATGTTCAACATACATATGCAGGCTCACATGCATAAACATGTCTTCCACATTCTCCACCTTAGATGTGTTCATGTGCATATGTGTGGGGTAAGTGGTTGCATGCACACACAAGTACACACAGATAACGATGACGTTGGGTGTCTTCTTTTATTACTCTCTACTTTGTTTGTTCGTTCATTCATCCATCGATTTTTTTGAGGCAGGGTTTCTCTGTGTAGCCATGGCTGTCCTGGAACTTACTCTGTAGACCAGGCTGGCTTTGAACTCACAGAGCTCGGCCTGCCTCTGCCTCCCGAGCGCTGGGATCACAGGCTTCCATCTTACATTTTGAGGCTGGGTTCTCAATGACCCTGGGTCTCACCCATCTGGCGGGACTGACTGCAGCTCTAGCGATCCAGCGCCCCAGTTCTGGGGATACAGGCGTGTTCTATCACACCTGATTTTCCTTCTTGAACATTTACTTCGTATGTCTGAGTGTGTGCACACGTGTGGCATGGCACTGATGTATGTTACAAGGGAGCATACAGGGCTGGTTCTCTTTTCCCTCCAAGTGGGTCTTGGGGACTAACTCAGGTCATCAGGCTTGCGTGACAAGCACATCGCCCACAGAGCCAACTCCAGTTGCAGCAGTGACCAGACCCCACTGCCTGGGTCTGCGCAGCGCACTGCATCCATTTCCAGGCTCTCTTCCTAGCAGCACTACCAGTTTTCTTCTTATGGAAGAGTTTGGTGACAACTCTCGGAGGGAAGTTCACGTCCACGCTCAGTTACGTCTTTCTCAGTGCTTCTCTTCAAATCTGTATTTAAAGTGTCTTTTAATAAAAACTCTAAACTTGCTTCAAAAAGAAAGAAAAAAAATTGGAAAAGAGAAACTAGAAATGAAACCTATTACTAAGCTTACCAGGAGAGACTCCTGGTTGACACTTTGGACAGCATCTTCCTGCTTCTGTTTCCCACTGATTGTGTTGCTGTTGTTCTATTTTTCTCGCTATGTGGCCCAGGCCCATCCTTCTGCCTCAGCCTCTTCTGTGGTGGGTTAAAGCTGTGTATTCTCACACCTCATTGTGCTGTTTACTGACTAAGAAACTAGTCATCCATTGCCTAACAGTTTCTGAGGGATCATAATTTCTACAGATATCCAAAAATAGCACAATTTAATAATGACTCCTGGGGACAGTACACGTCACTTATGTCAGCAGGGCCTGTCTTCACCATCAGTGCTCATCCTGGGCAGTGAAGTAACATGTGACTTTCCTGTGCAATTCTGCACAGATAAGACAGGCATGCAACAACTCTGGAGCTGGGTTCCGGTTTTCTTTTTTTAGACGTTTTAAAAATATTATAAATAAGCCTAACATATTCTATATACATGAGACTATTTTCTTTCTTTCTTTTTGGTTTTTCAAGACAGGGTTTCTCTGTGTAGCCTTGGCTGTCCTGGACTTGCTTTGTAGACCAGGCTGGCCTTGAACTCACAGCGATCCACCTGCCTCTGCCTCCCGAGTGCTGGGATTAAAGGCGTGTACTGCCACCACCCAGCTGAGACTATATTTTCACAAGTAAATGAATAGAATTACTAATTTTCTACTTTGGTCCTGTATTACATGGTCCTAATCAGTGACAAACTCTTTGAATTGACTCCAAACGAGCCTAAGTCAGCGCTGTTCACAGTGCTCTGAATTGGCAGCAGTTCAGACGTAAGGTGAAGAGTGAAAACCACAGGCTCTAGTGAGTTCTGCAAGTATCCCTGGTATTTCAATTATCTGGCTACTCTCAACAAAGATGACAATTATTGGAGAGGAAGTATCTAAAATGACAATAGGGAAAAAAAGATCCCAACAAACAAACAACACACAGGGTCAGACAGACAGGAGGATTCACCTGGGCGGAGAAGCCTGGACGGGTGCTCGCTGTCCAAGTTGGGGCTGCTCCCTGGCTAGGGTTGGAGTGACGAGAAATCTGGGCCAACATCTGCCCTGCAGAAGATGATGGCTGGACAATGGTTACAGGAGGGGTCAGACCACTATTCCTAGGAGGCAACAGACAGAGAGGCAAAGGATTCAATGGTGACTCTATCACAGAAGCCACACATCAGCGGACAAATTCTATCCCTAGATTCCTCTGATTTCCCTGGAGTTAAGGAAAACCTGATGAATCGGAAAAGCACAACAAAGACTGACAGTCACACACTGGCCACACAGAGTTGGGACTTGGAACAAGGCAGAAGAGTCGGTGCAAAGAGCAGGGCAAAGCAGCTTCTTTGTCTCACCCCAGGTCCATCTGGAAGGACCTGAGAAGCGAGGGAAGGCGGACACGTGGATTCAGCCCCTGCATCCGCAGAGCCCTGTCAAGCAGCACACACATATGGGCTCACCTGAAGTTTTCTGCCGGCCGGGGGTTGGGAGGGAATGAGCTGCCCTGGGAGAACAGCTGGAGGGTGGCAGGGACAGTGCTGGAGGAGATGCCTTTACTCTCATCTGCAGACCAAAAGCAGTTGGGGGAGGGCCATCAAGGGCTGTAGCGCACAGGGTAACAAGCCCTGCTACTCATCAAGTGCTGTCACTCAGGAGGAAGCATGTTGGGAGACGACTGACTGGGCAGTGGCATCAGTGATGATCAAAACCCGTCTGTAAAAGGAGTCTGCGGGGGAATCCTGTACCTGTGCTGATGCTGGGATAGATTTCGGAAAACCTTGGATCTCTGTCCTGGGCAAAGAGACCCTCTGACTTCTCAAGGGGCTTGCTATGTTCTGGTCCTGCAGTTGCCACGGACTGGACAGAAACCTATGGAATAAAATAATAAAAACAATCAATAAATGGTTAATCTGGCAATTCAAAAATGTCCATGTTGATATAAAAACACGCACATTCTCACTGGCACTGGAAAATTTTTTTCAAGATTTCTTTCTTTCTTTTTAATTATGTGTATATGCATGTACAGAAGTCAGAGATATCAGACCTGGAGCCGAGTTAGAGGTAGTTGTGAGCCACCCAGTGTGGGTGCTAGGGACCCAGCCTGGGCCTTCCGCAAGAACAGCACTCTCTTAACCACTGACACCACCTTGCCAGCACCAAGATCCACTCAAAGAGAGGCTCGCTGTCTTCTTATAGGAAAAGGTGTGCGCTCACCTGGGAATGACTGTAGCTGGCCAGCCCATCTCGTCCTGGCACCATATCCAGTTCTGTTTGCTGCTGCTGCTGCTGCTGCCTATAGGAGAAACACCAGTGTGCAGAGCAACCGGGGACAAGGAGATTTTAACAAAGGATTTGGAGAAAAGGCCTTTAAAGAATAAACCATATGCAGCAACAACAAAAAACTGATGGCACATCAGCACGTCCCAACTGGTGATCACTCAAAGGTAACTGTTTCACCGTTTCTTACCTGGGCACCAGCTGCCCTGTGCCCATCTCTAAGGGTGAATTGGCAGCTGGACCCAGCTGTGGCCTCTGGACTGTGTGAGCCAGTGCAGGCCGTGGTTCCTGGCTGGAGTTCCTAGAGAATAAAGAAGACAAGAACACAGAGGGGGAAACAAGGAATAATGACTCAGTACAATAGACTCTATACACTGCCCTGTAACGCGGGGCAGTCACTAACAGATCTTTATGAAGTCCAGCCCGTAAGTAACTTACCAGCAAACAAACAAACAAACAAACAAAACCGATACCCTGGACAGCACAGTACAAATGGAAACTATGTCCGAAGAAACAGGGGCTCATCCTGTTCTCTGTTCGCTTGATGTCTTGAAACAAGGTCTCACACATAGGCCAGGCTGGTTACAAATGTGCACCGCCACACTCAGTTTCTGAGGTGCTAGGGATGCACCAGGGCCACAGGCATGCTGGGCAGGCACACTACCAACTGCACAACTGTATGTACACTAACAACCATCTGTGTAACAGGTGGGATATACGGCCTGTGCAATACACCGCAAGAGAACATACTAAAAGGCAGAGCACTAGGGGCTGGGGATGTGGTTCAGTAGGTACAAGCACTTCTGTTCTTGTGAAGGGCCAGGCTTAGTCCCCGTTACCTACATGGCTTCTCATAACTGTCACCAACTCTAGTTCCAAGGGATCTGATCTCCTTCTTCTGACTCTGGGGACATCGGACACATATGTAGTGCACAGACATACATGTGAGGAAAGCACACATATAAAATCTTTAAAAAACTAAAGAAAAAATTAAAGCTGAAAGCTGGGCATGGTGGTACACACCTGTAATCCTAAAACTTGGGAGGCAGAAAAAAAAGACTGCTGTGGGTTCAAGCGCAGCCCGGGCTATTGAGTTTCAGGTCGTCCCGGACTACACAGGGAGACCCTGCCTCAAAAATGAAACAAACACACACACAAAACAGACAAGACCACCACCACCAGAGAGCAAGCTCAGAGAACGGAACAGACACTAGTGAGAGTACGCTGTGACCACAGGACAACTCTGGTCCACTGCCTGTTTTATATATAAAGATTATATGAGAACAGCCATGTTCTTTCTGTGCCTGTGTGACAGTACATACAACAGCAAAGTTGCGTGATTGCGGTAAAGAGCACATGGTCCACACAAGGCTGAAGTATTTATTTCGTGTGTCCTTCATAGAGAAATTTGCCACTTTTGTTTAGATGAAAATCCTCCTGGACTAGAGCAAAACATTGCTGGACAAAACAAAATCCTGGAGCCAAATAAAACACGCCTGTAACTCTAGTACTCGGGAGGTAGGGAGATCTCTGTGAGTTCAAGGCCAGCTTGGTCTGCAAATAAGATTTCTATATCAGCCAGGACTACATAATCAGACTCTACCTCAAAAACAAACACAGAAAGTCGGGCGCAGTGGCGCACACCTGCAAACCCAGCACTTGGGAGGCAGAGGCAGGTGGATCTCTGTGAGTTCGAGGCCAGCCTGGTCTACAAAGCGAGTCCAGGACAGCCAAGGCTACACAGAGAGACCCTGCCTCACCCCCCTACCCTGGCCTTAAAAAAAAAAAAAAAACCAAAACAATATAAAACCTGCCCCCCCCAAATCCTGAAGTAGGAGAAACAGTTCAGTGGACAGCACGTTGCCTACATTCTGCACAAACCCCTGGGTAAATTGACTAAGAAAAAGTAAAATATAACTAAATAAAGAAAATTCAGAAAACTGACAGAACCTTTGCATTTCAAGAACTCATCTTTGAACCGCTGTTTTAATTTTACTTTCAACCTCTTAGAAAGCAAAGAAGTTCCCTGAGCACACTGCAACAGGCAGCAGGTTGGGCAGTAATGAAAGCACGGCCCACAGCACGAGCTCCTGTGCTTATCAGCACTCACTGTGCCGCAAGCCCGTGAGATGGCCTGCTGGGAAAAGGTGCTCGCCACCAGGCTGACAAGTTCAACTCCATGCCTGTCCTGTTACACACCCGTGTGACGTACACGAATTAATAAACAGATGTCAAAGCAAACAAAGCCTGCCTTGCTCTGCAGCTCAGCTCTATAAGTCCTACAGACAGATGTTACATGAGGACCCTCAAGCTGATGGTGTTTACTAAGTCCACGCTGGAGAGGAGGAGAGAGCATAAGGCTAAGACGTGCAGTGCCGCTCCGCCCCGCCCCACGCCGCCCCGCCCCGCCCCACGCCGCCCCGCCCCAGGTGGCTACAGGGAAAAGGACCCAACCCGAGGACCCTGGAGTGCACGTACTTCACATTGGTGTTGGTGCAGATGATGTACTCAATTTCATCTGAGTACGGGTTTTGGAAGGTGAAGGAGCTGGTTCTCATCCAGAGCCATTCTCGGGCCTTAGAGCGGAACCGGAACATGACGGACAGCACTTGGCCTTTCAGTTTCACCACCTGAAAGGGTTTTCATCCATCAGTGGACTTAAAAGAAAAGAAAGTTAAGTAATAATCTTCCCATTTTTGCAACCATAGGTCTCTTGTGTTACTGCTCTTGAGGCACCAGTCTCTTCAAATGTTCAAGTAAGAGAAAGAGGAGGTTCAGGGGAGCTAGTGTCTGGTGGCAGAGTGTCCCCAGGGCTGCAGGCTGCACGGCTGTGCAGTTAGGGGGCACAGAAGCCATGTTTGCATGGCTCCCTCCAGGCTGCTACAGATGTACTTGATGAACTAGCTTTTTAAGTCTGTACCAGGAATTTCAGTTTGCTGACACTAAATACATTTACACATTACTCATCAATCTTAGCTCTTTAGTGCAAACCTTGAGAATTTTGGTTTCCACAAAACCCCTCCAGGAAGCCTTAGTTTGGTTAACATTTTAGTTCCTGTTCTTATGAACAGAAGACCATCTTTCACTTCTCTACCTCTAACAATAGAGCCTATTAGCAACTAAGACGCACTTAAGGTGTAAATGAGAGTGAACTGTTTTCTACAGCCAGGCCATTTATAGTCACCAAGGATCCTCAGAAGCTCATGCCTGAAAACCACAACTAGTTACAAGTGACCCAGCTTTCAATTTTCTACACAAGAATTGTGAGAAAACTTTCCTGCTACAAGCTGGAACAAGGTCAGTGAAACAGATAATATTTTAAATGCTTTGAAGACAATTTCTTGGATAAAGCCAAAGCAGAAATACCTTGGGCTTTGTCTAGTTTCAGAGAATCATCATTTCCTACTCCTTAAGAACACCCGCTGAGTATAAGAAGAAGCGCTGTGTCCACCACAGTGCTCACCTGCACACTGACCAGTAAGTATCTAGCAATAGATCAAAGCATGTGCTCACACCCAAACCAGGAAGAACGTCACCTGTTGAAAGCTGTCCCTTAGAAGTTGCTGGTCTTCAGGATGACAAAATTCTACAATATTCTTTCCTAAGAGCTCCTAGAAGGGAGAGAGAAAAGTACACTTTATGGTCACATAACCTTCCTATCAGCCAGAGATGTAAATGTTTTCTCTTCTCTTTATCCTACTATAAGTAGGTGGATGGAGGAAAAAGGTCGCTAGACCAGGACAAGAGTGCAGCAGTGAGTACTGACACTCAGCCTGGTGCTCACAGCGCCACCTCTGGACCTACATGGTGGGGAGAACCGACTCTCAGCTGTACTTGCATCCTAAGGGTCACGTGGGCACTTGTATTTGTAGGATGTGGCAGTTAAAACTAAGGAGCTTTTTCTGTCACCTTACCAGCTCTCTTTAGTGATATCATTTTAGAGAGAATGTTGCCAGGCACGGTGGCATGCTCTGGAATATCAGCAGCTCAGGCTGGCACAGTCTGAGGCTACCCTCAGAAGAGACTGGGGGTGGGAATGGAAAAGGCTGAGCCTGTAGACAAGGCCTGTAGACAGGCCTTGCAAGCCTGAGGACCTGAGCCTGGCCCTCAGAACACACGTTTTAAACTGCAGGGGTGGGGACCCAGGCGGAGCAGGAGAGATGCCCAGTCCTTGAGCTCTTGCAAAGGCCACATATCAGGCAGCTGAAAATGAAGAACCAAGTTGGAAAATTTACAATCCTTGATCCAACACACTTCCTGTTGGCTACAGAGCAGTGGTTATCAAGACAGAGTTATAACTGCCTAGCATCCAGGCCCAGGGATCCAATGCATTCTTCTGGTCTCTGAGGTATCAGGGAAATACATGCTGCACATAATACTTACATACTTCAGACACACACACACACACACACACACACACACACACACACACACACACA
>OU015751.1:124423924-124439882 GCA_907169655.1 Acomys percivali | reverse complement strand
CAGCTGAGGGGTTACAGCTGCAGGGCCTGACAGCTGAGGGGTTACAGGAGCGGGCCTGACAGCTGAGGGGTTATAGCAGCGGGGCCTGACAGCTGAGGGGTTACAGGAGCGGGGCTGACAGCTGAGGGGTTACAGGAGCAGGCCCAGCCAGCTGAGGGGTTACAGCTGCAGGGCCCGACAGCTGAGGGGTTACAGGAGCAGGGCCTGACAGCTGAGGGGTTACAGCTACAGGGCCCGACAGCTGAGGGGTTACAGCTGCAGGGCCCGACAGCTGAGGGGTTACAGCTGCAGGGCCTGACAGCTGAAGGGTTACAGGAGCAGGGCCTGATAGCTGAGGGGTTACAGGAGCAGGGCCTGACAGCTGAGGGTGGGAGAGCTGGCTGGGGTGCCACTGAGTTCACGCCCTGAGTTTCCAAAGGGGCCTTAATGACATTCTTTTATAATTATACCATCTAAATGAAACCAGTAACGTAGCTGGCAAAACACTAGATAGCCCTAGCAGAAGTGTTTTTCAAGATTCTTTATACTATTGTAACATCAGAGAACTTTTCTGTTTTGTATTTATGTGTGTGAGTGAGGTGCCTGCATGTATATATGCAACATGCCTGGTGCCCATGGAGGCCAGGAGCAGGCAACAGATCCGCTGGAATTACACTTATGGATGGCACTGTGTGTGTGTGTGTGTGTGTGTGTGTGTGTGTGTGTGTGTCTGCGCGCGCACGCGCGCTGCGAACCAAGCTGAGTCCTCTGCAAGAGCAGCCAATGCTCCTGAAGGCAGAGCCACTTTCCAGCCTTTTGTTTGTTTGTTTACTGATGCAAGGCCACAACGCCTGACATAAGTCTTCATTTCTTAATATCTGAGAAAGAGAGAGAGAGGGAGGGAGGGAGGGAGGGAGAGAGGGAGGGAGAGAGGGAGAGAGGGAGGGAGAAAGAGGGGGAGGGAGGGAGGGAGGAAGAGAGAAATGGTACCACAAATCTATTGCTAGGGCTGGAGAGATGGCTCAGAGGTTAAGAGCACTGTTATACACTGAGTATGCCACTCAGTTGGTAAAATGTTTGCCAAGCATGCACCAAGGCCTGGGTTCCATCCTTAGGCCCGTGTAAACCAGGCATGGTTGTGCCTACAAGGATGATCACAACAGTTGGATCAGAGATTCAGAGTCATCCCCAGTGACACAGTGTTCTAACTTAGCCTACTCAAAATGAGACCATCCTCAAATACAAAAGGTTTATTGTATTTTTACTTAGTTAGTAAAATAGTTCATTGTTTAAAAATAATAATAAAAAGCTTTGGGGGCTAGAGAAACAGCTCAGCAGTTAAGAGCACTGGCTGCTCTTCCAGGGGATCTGTGTTCAACTCCCAGCACACACAGGACAGGTCACAACCATCTGTGACCCCAACCGCAGGGAAACCAACACCTCTCTGACCTTTTTGGACACCAGTCACTCACATGGTACACAGACATACATGCAGGCAAAATACTCACATACACAAAACAAAGTGTTTAATTTAAAAATTAATATATAACAAAGGACCAGGGAGATAACACAATTTCTAGAGACTTGCCAATCAAGCAGTAAGGTCCATATTAACCTCCTGAACCACATCATGAGGCAAGGCATGGTACTGTTTACTTGTAATTCCAACACTGGGAAATCTGAACCGGAGACCCTTGGGGCTTGCTAACCATCAAGTGGGCAGGGGTGGGGTGAGGGTTGGAATGAAAGATAACTCAGTAATTAACAGTACTTTCTATGGGGCTGGAGAGAGGCTCAGAGGTTAAGAGCACTGGCTGCTTTTCCATAGGTCCTGAGTTCAATTCCCAGCAACCACATGGTGGCTCACAACCACCTATAATGAGATCTGATGCCCTCTTCTGGCCCGCAGGTGTACATGCAGGCAGAGCACTATACACATGATAATTAAATAAATCTTTTTTAAAAAAAGAGTACTTTCTACACAACCTTGAAGACCTGAGCTTGGGTCCCAGCACCCACATAACAAGCCTGGTACAATCTTGCATCCACCAGTAACCCCTGAACTTTGAAGGTTTAAGATAGGAAGATTGGAAGGCTTGCTGATGGCCAGCCTACCATTCAGGGAGAGACCTTGCCTCAAGGCAGAGAGGCAGAGCAGTGAATAACCAATGCCTTCTGGACTGTGCACAAGTGCACACACAGGTATGGACACCTATACCTGTGCATATACTATACACTTCCTCCCACCTCCTTACACACACACAAACACCAAAAAAAAGAAAGTTGACGATGCTAAGGAACTGACCTCTGGCCTCCGTATGGATCTATGCATACATATATTTACAAGGGAACACGGTATGATGGCTCACACTTGTAATGCTAACACTTGAAGGTCAAGGCAGAAAGCTCACTGTGAGTTCCAAATCAGCCTGAGCTATAGTGTGAGAACATGTGTAAAAATTATGCCAGGTAGTGGTGACATTGAATGCCATTAATCCCAGCACTCAGAAGGCAAAGGCAGGCAGATCTCTGAGTTCAAGGCCAGCCTGGTCTACAGAGTGAGTTCCAGGACAGCCAAGGATACATAGAAAAACACTGTCTTGAAAAAAGAAAAAAAGAATCATCATTTAACTTAACTAGTAAAATGTTGGAAGCCTACGTTGGCTCAAGAGATGGTTCAGCTGTTAAGAGTGCTACAGGATGTGCAGGGATAAAAGATGGAGCAGAGATTGAAGGAATGGCCAACCAATGACTGGCCCAACTTGAGACCCACCTCATGGGAGAGCCCCAACCTCTAACACTTAATATTAATGATACTCTGCTATCCTTGCAGACAGGAACCTAGCGTAACTGTCATCTGAGAGGCCTCACCCAGCAGATAATGGAAACAGATGCAGAGACCCACAGCCAAACATCAGGCAGAGCTCACAGAGTCTGGTGGAAGAGTCAGGGAGGGATTGAGGGAGCCAGAGGGGACATGGACAGCACAATCAGACCTACAGAGCCAACTAACCTGGGCCTGGGGGCTCACAGAGACTGAACCACCAACCACAAGAGCATGCATGGACGGGTCCTGGGCCTCCTACACATATGAAGCTGATGGGCTGCTTGGTCCTCAAGTGGGTCCCTGACAACTGCAGCAGGGCTGCCTCCCTTTGGATGTTTCCCTAGCAGGGCTGCCTTGCCTTGCCTCAGTGAGAGAGGAGGCACTTAGTCCTGTGGGACCTGATGTGACAAGGTGGGCTGGTACTGTACGGTAAGGGGGCAGGGGTTGTGAGGGTGGGGTAAAGGTTATGGGGGAAGTGCATGGGAGGGTGGGACTGGGAGGGGGGAGGGAGGAGGGTTGCAATTGGGATGTAAAATGAACAAATAAATAATGAAGAAAAAAAAAAGAGTGCTCGTGCAGAGCACCCATGTTCAGTTCTTAGCAACCACACAGCAGCTCACAGCTACCTTAAACCTAGTTCCATAGGATTTCCCTCTTCTTGGGACTTACTTGGGCTCCTGCATGTATGTGGTATGTGCAGATACTCAGATACATATCTAGGGATGCAGTTCAGTGCCTATCACAAGAACATGGGTTCAATCCCCAGTGTGACCAAAATAAAAGTATCCTGACATCTAAATTTCACACTGCCTGATTTTTTGTTTTCCTGTATCTGAAAAAAAGTAAATAAAGGTACGGAAGCTTTTAAAGCTCTAATTTATACAGATAAAAGTTACACTTAACTCTTTTTTTTCTTGGCCAACAGTTAAAAGCACAGGCAGAGGACCTGGGCTCAATTCCTAGCAAGCTCATAGTGGCTCACAAACATCCGTTAACTCCAATTCCAGGAGCTCTGATGCCCTCCTCGGCCTCTGTGGGCCCTGGATGCATGAGGTACACCTATATGCAAGCAAAGCACTCATACACATAAACCTTTAAGTAAGTAACTTCAGGGGGGGAACTGCTACAAAAGCCTGAGAACCAAGTTTAATCTCAGGGACCTGATGGGTGGAAAGAGAGAGCTGACCAGTCCTCTGACCGTCACGTGTGTCCTCAATACTCACAGCTAACACTGAATAACTGAATGCGCACTTCTTCCCTGGCTGGTGTGGCGCTATACACCTGGAGGTAGAGGAGAGAAGGCTGAACTCCTGCTTATCCTCAGGTACAAAGCAAAGCTCCAGGTCAGCCTGAGCGGCATGAGACCTTGTGGAAAACGACAAATAAAGAGCCAGGGATGCCCACTAGATCCCCTGGAGCTGGAGGTAGAGATGGCTGTGTGCAGCCACGTGGGTGCTGGGAACTGAACCTGGACTCCCTTATAACCACTGTCTCTCCAGCATCACCTAACGCAGGACAAGTCAGCATGCACAAGCCACAAGCATGTTTCCAACACCAACTATTAACTTAAGTGAAGTTTAAAGAGAAAAGTCTTTTTGTTTGTTCGGCTGCGACCTGTGCCAATCTTCCCGCTTCAGACTCCCAGGAACTGGACCCTCAGGCACGAGCAGGAGAAAACCAGCTTCAGGAAGTTGTCTTTGGACCTCCACACTGCACAGCACAGCATGAGCAACATATCACACATATGCACACAATACTACCTTAAAAGAAACCCAGGCATTTGAAGATAAAACCAGAAAGAATTTCAAAAATTATATAATCAGAGCTTACTTGAGTAGCAATAGAGAAGGAGAAAAAAAAAAAAAAAACAATGTTCCTAAAACTGAGCTAAAGAAATCAGCCAGAGTAATCCCATATGGCTGTGCAAGGGGCAGACACAGGAGCGTCACAGTGTTTGAGGACAGCCTGGCCTACATAATGAGTTCCAGGCTGGCCTGCTCTCAAGAAAGCAGGAAATTTGGACATGAGAACCATTTACTTTCTTTTCACTGAACATAATACATTTCCCGTCCTATGTCCCTCCAGTCATGAATCTAATTTTACAAAATTCAAAAAGTCCACAACATATCCTCTATTTGACACAAAAGGGTAAAGGGGGGGAAACAACAACAAAAAGGCATTATTTTCTGACTTAACTACCATGTACACAATGTGGAAAGACAGCGGCGAGAGCAGCGGGTCAGTCTCACTGGACATGGTGGCTCTATGCCCATGCCTGTAATGCCCAGCACTTCACAGGCTGGGGCAGCCTGGGCTACATAGGGGTGTCAGCTGTAACAGAAAAGGGCTGGGGCAGCCTGGGCTACATAGGGGTGTCAGCTGTACCAGGCACAAGGCTGGGGCAGCCTGGGCTACATAGGGGTTCTCCGCAGTCACTAACAGCAGCCTGGAGAGCTCCCTGCCTAGGATCCCTGACTATATTCAGAGAAGGATTTCAGGACCAGCCAGGATGATGCAAAATTGAAGCTTCTTAAAAGCAAATACAGTAGAGATTTTAAGCACAAGGATTTAAACACAAAACAAAAAGAAAAGCCATTCAGGAAAAAAGACACCCTACAGCGTGAGTATGGGTTTACCACAGGAGAGCAGCAGCTGGTGTCTTACAACTCTTAAAGATTCCCAGGTTAATTCTCAAAGGTTTGCTAAGAACCTATTCCTAACACTTCTAGGGTTTTTTGTTTGGTTTGGCTTTTGTTTTTGGTTGGGTTTTTTCTTTTGTTTTTGTTTTTAGTTTTTTTGAGATAGGGTTTCTCTGTGTAGCCTTGGCTGTCCTGGACTCGCTTTGTAGACCAGGCTGGCCTCGAACTCAGAGGTCTGCCTGCCTCTGCTGGGATTAAAGGCGTGCGCCATTGCACCAGGCTTGGCTTTTGGTTTTGAAACAAGGTCTATGTAGCCTGGAACTCCCTGTGTAGACCAGGATAGCCCTGAACTCAGATACCCTCCTGCCTGTGTGCAAGGGCTAGCGTTCAGGCCTGGTCCTCCTGCTGCTGTGAAAGTACCTAGGATGACCCTCCACTCATGAGCTGGGTGGGGCTCACGAGGGGCTCAGAACATGCCCTGTACTTACTACAGAGTCAGTCTCTGGTGATACTTCTAGCAAACTGAAATTTTACAGGTGGCAAAGAGAAAGGCATTAAGCAAGTGCTGCAATGTCTCCAGCCAGGCTGTGAGGGGGCTCTTTTCCCTCCCATGGTCCCACAGTCTCCTGTCTTCCTGTCCTGCACCGGAGAGATACCATATCCAAAAACCAAACAAGATGCAATCTCAAAATTAAAGACAGAAGCAACCAAATGACAATAAACAAAATCAACTGTGGTGCTGGCGCACACCTTTAATCCCAGCACTTGGGCCACAGAGGTGGGCACATCTCCATGAGTTTGAGACCAGCCTGGTCTACAGAGCGAGTTCCAGGACAGCCAGTGCTACACAGAGAAACCCTGTCTCGAAAAACCAAAGCAAACAAACAAATCAGTTGTTTCATTAAAAAAAGATTCTTCATTTTATTTTTTTTTTAAATGCTAGTTTATATACAGTAGCACACACAGTTACAGGTCTCTAAGAAGCAGTAAGACCACTGCAAGTTCAAGGCTCGCCTGACCTACATAGAAAGCTACACACCAGCCTCTCAAAAATCCCCACCCAGAAAAAACAACAAATTACTATTTCCTGCTTAGAGACTTAAGTTAATATTGATCAGGAATTGAAACTCTGATCAGGAGGCTGTCATTCAGGTAACTTGACTAAAACAGAACAAATAAGGCAGTCACCCACACAGCTCAATTTGTTCATCATTGGCACTTTTTTTTTTTCTTTTGAGACAGAGTTTCTCTGTGTAGACCAGGCTGACCTGGAACTCACAGAGATCCCAGGATCTTACACCATGTGATCTCTTTGAAATCTTCTTTATTCTCTAAATCAGACATGGGCTATTTTACTACAAGGTCTGGTTTTCCCTAACATTTTCTAGAAAGTATTCAGCTGTATAATTCAAAAAGTACAACAATAGAATCCTGACAATTTATTTTATCTCTTTTTCATGTTAAAAAAAATAACTTAAGATTATTAAAAAACAAAAATCCTGATATTCAGAGAAAGTTAAGCGGTTAGGAGCATGTGTGGCTCTTGTAGGACCTGGGGTCAGTTCCCAGCACCCACATCATGTGGCTCACAACTGCCTGAAACTAGCTCCAGGGGAGCCAACACCCTGTTCTGGACTCCTCCCACACCTGCACTCATGTGTTAACATACCCATGTACATAATTTTTTAAACTTAAAAAATGTTTAAGAAAAACAAACTTGATATTGGCATATGATCTCTGTGAGTTTGAGGCCAGCCTGGCCTACACAGTGAGCTCAGGACAGCCAGGGCTAAGTAGAGCCCATCAACAGCAACAACAACATAAAAGCTGTCTCGAGAAATAATGGAAAAAATAGTACATTGTGCAGTAAAAATCCTGTCATTGCAATACAATACAGCTTTTCACAGACATTAAGCAAAACTTAAATTTCAATGAGTTGTTTTCTAAAACAACAACCAAAACCCTTGTTTTCTAAAAGGCTGTGAAGATACAGATTTCTGGAAAATAATTGATTTACTTTATCGGAGAACGGCAAGGTACATTAGGCGTATTAAAATGAAACTTCCTAAGAAGTAAATGTAACGTAGTAGTAAAGAGGACTGGACAGAGCTGGAGAGGTGGCTCAGCTATTAAAGGTTAGGCCCACAACCAAAAATACAGGAGGACTGGACAGTCAGGTGTGCTGGCTGGGTCACGCCTGGTAACTCCAGGCCTGGGAAGCTGAGAGGAGATTGCAGTGGTTCACAGTCAACCTGGGGCTAGAGTGAGACCCTGCCTCAAAATAAGTAAAAAGAAAGAAAAAAGAAGCAAGCAAACAAGAGGACGTCCGCAGACAAATGGCACAGGACCTTTTTTTTTTTTTCCTGAAAGAATAGGAATTGCTCCACCTCGAACTAACAAAATTTAAACCTGGGATCTGGACGAAAAGACCCATCCTGAACGCATTGCCCGAACCCCGAGCCTCCGCCTTCAGCAGCGAGCAGGCTAACTATGCTGAAACACATAAACTCCAAGTTTGAAAGTATAGCCCGAGGGGGAGGGTGGAGGGTGGGAGTTCCAGGCCACAGGAATCGGAGCAGATACTCAAAGCCCGAGTTTCCCATTTAAAACGTCAAGTTTTCCAACTGTGGAATAGAGACCCACGTCTACAGCCCAGGTCCTGAGTCTGGCAGTAAACGGAACCACTGTACCCAGGACCCCGGCGCCAGGGGACGTCAGCTGGCAGCGGGGCCCGCGCCGCCCACCCGCGCCCCAGCTCCCCCGAGCGCGGCGCCGCCCCGCGCCCCTCCCCCACCACCCCCAGCCGCGGCCCTGCGCGGTTGTCAGCACCCCCAGCGTCCGCACCTGGGTTGGCCGTAGTCGCCGCCATGGTCGCGATGGCACCGTCGCTGCGCCACCCTCAGTGGGAGGGGCCGCCGCCACCGGGCCGGGGAGGGGAGGAAGCGCAACTTCACTCGGCGCCTCACCGCCGCCACCGCCACCGCCGCGGAATCCAAGATGGCGGACGCCCGGCCCCCTCCCCCCGCATCCTGGGCGAGAAGGCACGCCCACGCCCGGGAAGACACGCCCCCACGCCCGGGAAGACACGCCCCACGCCGTGGGCGCGGCCAGCCCCGGAGGGAACTGACCAATAGAAACACTAAGTCCGCAGAGAGGCCGCGCCGGGGACCAGGCCCCTAGGTCGGGCGACTGGGCAGCCTCCAGCTGTTTGCCTAATCCTGCCTTTTTGGCGTCAGAGATTCCTGACTAAATTGACGTCAGTGAGATGCAATGAAAACCAGCATTTTACTAAAAAGTTCCCTGTCCTACTGGGCTTGTCTGCATATGGTCTCTACAGATGTTATGTAATCCTCTTTATACGTTCTAACATGTCAATTTCTCTTAGCGATCTCCAATCCTTTCTAGACTGTTTTCCCTAGTAAAAGTCTGACAACTAATTTTTAAAAGCCTGCTCTGAACCTGGTAGATGAAAGGAGCTGGGTGATAATCATGTGGTACCGAAGATGTCAACAGGCTAAACAGGAGGCAATGAATAAAGAAATGATTAAGATGGGACTAATTTCATTAGTCCCTTTCTCTGCACTCCAAAAATGGAGTATCCTATGTCAATAAGGACAAAGTGACAAGTTTAAACGAATGACAAGGTAATAACCACACACAGAATTATTGTTTAATTTTAAGAACTGGGCAATTCAGGACAGACACATTATACTCTCAAAACACCATGAGATAAATTTTACAACTTTACAGATCAAGAAATAAAGGTCAGAGTAGAGGTGCACGCCTTTAATCCCTGCACTCCGGAGGCAGAGGCTGGCTGATGTCTATGAGTTCAAAGGCAGCTTGGTGAGTTCCAGGACAGCCAGGACTATGCAGAAAGACCCTGTCTCAAAAACAAATGAAACAAAAACAAGCAAAACCAAAGACACTTTGCAAATTAACCCAGTAGTGACAAGCAAACTGAAAGGCACTAACACACAAAACCTATTACATTCATTCCCATGTATATATGCACTTGGGGGGGGAGGGGTTAGTTTTGTCCTTTGAAAGGTTTCATGGAGCCCAGACACCCTCAAATTCACTGTATACAGAGAAATGGCCTTCACTTCCTGACCCACTGTCTCTCCTTCCAACGTCAGGCCAAGTGTATGGCCTTACCCATGTCTTGTCGCCTCACCATCTAATTCACCAAATATTTACAAATTAGCCATCAAGCTGGGCGTGGTGGCACACACCTGTAATCCCAGCACTCGGGAGGGGAAGCAGGCGGATCCTCCCCCCACCAAAAAAAAACAAAAACGAAACAGCAAATAAAAGTTTAATAAATCATCCACTAAAAAGAGCAACAGTGAGAGACTAGAAATTATGCCGGCTTCTTGTTTGGTTGGATTGTCGGAGGCAGGAGGATCGCTGTTGAGTTCGAGGCCAGCCTGGTCAACAAAGCGAGTCCAGGACAGCCAGGGCTACCTTTTTGTCACCAAAAAACAAAAAAAAAGCAGTAAGTGCTCTTAACCACTGACCCTCTTTGGCCATCTGTCTGTGGAAACAGGGTCTTATTGTGTACGGCTACTGACCTTCACGGCCTGGAGAACTTCTTACTTCTGCTTCTCAGACTGTGGAATTCGAAGCAATCTTGAGCACAGGAAGCTACAACTGATACTTTCGTGGACAGGACATCACACTGCCACTCAGGGTACCCGGGACCTTACGGCGTCGCCCAGAGCATCATCAAACCTGAAGTGACGTTTGTGCCATAGCTTTTGACTACTACATTGTAAGTGTGAGTCACTATGCCTGTTACATACCAAGATTATTTTTAATTACAATTATTTATTTGTTTCTCTGTGTTAACAGTGCTGGCTGTCCTGGAATTGCCTTGGTAGACCAGGCTGGCCTTCAACTCACAGAGAGCCACCTGCCTCTGCCTCCTAAGTACTGGGATCAAAGGTGTGCACCACCACACCCAGCTAGACCACGTTCTTTCTTTCTTTTTTTCTTTTTAATATATTAAACTTTATGTGCACTGGTATCAGATCCCTTGGAACTTGAATTATAGACAGCTGTGAGCTGCCATGTGGATGCTGGGAATTGAACCCAGGTCCTTTGGAAGAGGAGATAGTGCTCTGAACCACTCAGCCATCTCTCCAGTCCACCAACATTTTCTTAAATGCAGGTGTGTTGCATGATTTTTTGTAGATGTGACACAAATTAGGATCATCTGAGCAGAGAAAATATCAATTAATAATGCCTAAATCCTGGCATTGTGGTGCATACCAGGCAGGTGGAACTCTGATTGCAGGCCAGCCTGGTCAATATAGCTAGTTTCAGGCCACTCAGTTAGGAGACCCTGTTGCAAAGAAAAAACTCCATTACACTAGCCAGTAGACAAGCCTGTATGACATTTTCATGACTGATTAATGTGTGATGGTCCCGCACAGGCGTAGGAGGGGCACACTAAGCAGCTACTCCTACATGGTATAAAAAAAGAAGGCAGGGGGCTGGAGAGATGGCTCAGAGGTTAAGAGCACTGGCTGTTCTTCCAAAGGTCCTGAGTTCAATTCCCAGCAAGCACATGGTGGCTCACAACCATCTGTAATGAGACCTGGTGCCCTCTTCTGGCCTGCAGGTATATGTGCAGGCAGAGCACTGTGTACATAATAATAAGGAAAAAAAATCTTTAAAAAAGAGTAAGAAGGCAGAGGAAACAACAGGAAGAATGTCAGGAGGCTGCATCCCCGATGTGCTCTGCTTCCAGTCTTGACTGAATTCCTACCACAATAGTGGACTACTACGTGGAACGGTGAGATGAAACAAACCATCTCAAAGCCAGGCAGCAGGAACACACACCGTTAGTCCCAGCACTCAACTCCCTGAAGCAGGCAGATCTCTGTGAGATGAAGGCCAAATTAGTCTACAGAAAGTTCCAGGACAGTTAGGGCTACACTGAGAAACCCTGTCTCAAAAAAAACAAAACAAAAAACCTGAATTTTTTCTATGCTATTTCTAGGCTTCCATTTACTCTCCCTGCATGTCCGGCCACAGCACTCCCCAGCCGTTAATGAAGCTTGATTAGCCTTCCAGTTTCCGTGAAGGTTTTGTTCATTCAAAGGGCCAGGACAGCGGCACATGTCTCTGATCCCAGCACTCAAGAAACAGAGGCAGCAGGTTAGGAACTTGAGATCAAGCTAGGATAAGCAAGAAGTGTGGCCGGGCACAATGGCCCACACCTTCAGTCCCAGCACTCAGGGAGGCAGAGGAAGACATGGAAAGAGAGAAAAGCTTTCTGATCATAAAGGACTGAGAACACAAAAGCTACAGGTACAACCCTGACCACAGCCCACAGCATGCCCACTTGGGCACTGTGCTCCCAGTCCTGCTCCTTCATTCTACAATCCCTGGCCAGATACATGAGCTTGTTGGCTTTTTGTTTTTGGGTTTTTGGAGACAAGGTTTCTCTGTGTAACCTTGGATGTACTGGACTCGCTTTGCAAAGCAGGCTGGCCTCACAGCCATCCGCCTGAATCGTGCCTCCCAGAGTGCAGGGATTAAAGGCGTGCGCCACCATGTCAGGTTCTGAGCTTGTTCTTGACGTTGGGGGTCTCAGCTACAATGCCAGCGTAAAGCCAGACCTGACTGCCGTCTTTGTACTTGGCCACCACTCGACTGCCCACAAACAGCTTGTCAGCAGGAGGGTGGTAATCGTAGGCAATATGGTTCCCAGACAGCAGACTCTTTCCTTTGTTGTCAAATTTCACTTTGTATTTCTTTCCTAGCCCTGTGTAAAAGAGAACACAAACAAACAAACGAAATTTTAGAAAAGAAAAACAAAGACACGCTCCTTTCTCTGTAAGTCCTGGCTGTAACACAGGCGACAAAGGACAGGCTTTTGGGGAGACTCAGCAATGGAGCCCTGCAGGCCGCCCGTCCCCTCCTCCTTCCTCCTGCTGGGGCAGACGTACCGACGGTCTGGATGGCGATCAGGGTGCCCTTGTGCCACGTCTTGGTCCTCTTCTTGCCCAGGATCCGCATGCTGACTACCAGGTCTCCATCTTTGCTCAGCTCTCCAGACATCTGACCCAAGGCTCCTATACACGCACCTTTGTTATACAGCGATGTTAAGGTGGGATGGAGAAAGGACAGGTCAAGAGGCTGGGCTGGGAGCAGGGGCGTGGCTCACTGGTGGAGGGCTTGCACAGCGCGCACAGCGCTCTGCACTTGCACCTCAGCTCTGCACATGCCGGCACAGTAGTTCAAGCACTCACACAGGGAAGGCAGGAGGACCGAAACGTTAAGGTCATCCTCAGCAAGATAGCAAGCTCAAGGCCAGCCTGGGACATACAAGATACAGTCACAAACAGAGAGAGTAATATGCAAACTAGGGCAACAGGTATTCTGTGACCATTAGCCACTTTTGCTGAACCCCTGCACAGGGGCAGAAGTACAAGACAGCTCAACTGTTTATGCTAACAGGAGAAACTTCCTACAGAACAGCGCATGTTTCTCACTCCTTCGGCATACCCTACCAACAGGTGCCACCACGACGCATAGTCCTAACCCCTTATTGACAGCACAGCAACAACACTTAACGGCTGAGTCACCACATCAATCAATAGCAGACTGACTGTGGACACAAAACTAATGTTACAAGAAACAGACAAGACAGACAGGCTTTGGGATGCAAAGCTGACCGCCGGTTACTCCTCACAAAGACCTCTCCTGTGTCCATGCAGGCACGCCTCCACACTGACCTTTATGTAGATCCTGAGAACTGCTCTTCTTGTTGACGGCGTCCATGAACTTCTGGACATCTTGGGCTGATTTTCTTAGCGCAGCCATAGCTTCACGGAGCTGCAGGAAAATCGAAGACAAAGAAAAACTCAGTATCATGAGGTAGACACACCATGAGATGCCAGGGACTCAGGAGGCAGCACTGGCACGTGGCCCTGGTTCACATCGCTGATCCTGCCAAGTCAGTCAGTCAGTCAGTCAGGAAGGAAGGAAAAAGAGCACTTCCTGTGAGGAGCCTGTCTTCAACACTTAAGATAGATGCAATTATACTTGGAGGCCAGAGAGAGGCAATCTCCCCATTTTTCAGTATTCTTGAAACATCTGCCCGGGGATTCCAACTAAGGAGGCTTATACATGGGGAACACAGTGAAGCATCACGGACTGTGCTCAGAACAAGACTGATTACCGCTTGCAAAGCCTTCTTCATTTCATTTCATGTCCGTTGGTGTTTTGCCTGCATGTTTATCTGTATGAGGTGCTGGATCCCCTAAAACTAATTACAGACAATTGTGAGCTGCCACGTGGGTGCTGGGAACTGAACCTGGGTCCTTGGAAGAGCAGCCAGTGCTCTAGACCTACTTTTTAAAAAAAAAAATATTTATTTATTTATTAACTATGTACACGGTGCTCTATCTGCATGTACACCTGCAGACCAGAAGAGGGCATCAGATCACATTATAGATGGTTGTGAGCCACCATGTGGTTGCTGGGAATTGAATTCAGGACCTCTGGAAGAGCAGACAGTGCTCCTAACCTCTGAGCCATCTCTCCAGCCCAGACCCACTTCTTTTTCTTCTTTTTTTTTAAAGGAAAGGGTCATCTTGATCCTAAGCCTTTGAGGACAAGCTTCAACTTCTGATCTTTCTCCCTCCCTCCCTCTCTTTCTCTTTGGGTTCTTCTAGACAGGGTTTCTCTGTGTAGCCTTGGCTGTCCTAGAACTTGCTCTGTAGACCAGGCTGGCCTCAAACTCAGAGAAATCTACCTGCCTCTGCCTCCCAGTGCTGGGAGTAAACGTGCCACCACGCCTGTCTTCTGCCCCCATTTCTTTAGAGTGCTGGGATCATAGAGACGCACCTCCAGAAAGCTGCTGGTACAGGGCTCAAACAGGCAGGCATGGACCAAATGGCCAACATTTACAGCCCATCCAATGCATATATATTCTTTTAGACAAGTAGTTTTTTTTTTTTAAGACAATTAGCATCGAGTGTTTTGCCTGTATGTAAGTGTACCACATACACATCTGCCCAAGGCAGGACAGTACATCCCTGTCCTAGAGTCAGGGAAGGAAATGAGCCACCACGGGGAGCTGAGAACAGAAGCCAGTCCTTCTCAAGAGTGGTGAGCGCTCTTAAACACAGGGCTGCCATTCTAGCCACACAGCATTATTACTACGGTTTTTGAGAAAGGGTCTTACTTTGTAGATTTTTTCTTATTTTGTTTTTGTTGTTGCTTTTTTTCAGAGCTGAGGACTGAACCCAGAGCCTTGAGCATGCTGGGCAAGTGTTCTACCACTGAGCTAAATGCCCAGACCCACTTTGTAGCTTTAACTATTCTGGAACTCCTTATACAGACCAGGCTGCCTCAGGGTCATTGAGATCCGCCTGCCCGCTGTCTGCCTCCCGAGGCTGAGGTAAAGGTGTACACCACCTTGCTCGGCTACATTTATTATTTCTAGTTGCTATTCTTTTGGTTTTTTGAGCCATAGGCTCTCTACGTAGCCTTGGCTATCATGGAATTCTCTACAAAGAACAGGCTGACCTTGATCGCACAGAGATCTATCTTCCATCGCTTCTCCAGTGCTGGGATTCAAGACTTATGCCGGGCGTGGTGGCCTACACCTATAATCCCAGCACTCGGGAGGCAGAGGCAGGAGGATCTCTGAGTTCCAGGCCAGCCTGGTTTACAGAGTGAGTCCAGGACAGCCAGGGCTATACAGAGAGACCCTGTTTGAAAAACAAAACCCCAACAAGAGCTGCGCCCCTGAATGTGTGTCTCACAGGCATGTACCGCAGTTAATGAGTGGTTCGAAGTATATGTCACCCCCTGATGAGTGACACTGAGCATCTTCTCATGTACTTATCTTTGTTTGTTTTTTAAGATTTATTTATTATTATGTGTACAGGGTTCTGCCCGCATGTATACCTGCAGGGTAAAAGAGGGAACTAGATCACATTATAGATTGTTATGAACCACCATGTGGCTGCTGGGAATTGGACTCAGGACCTATGGAAGAGCAGACAGTGCTCTTCACCTCTGAGCCATCACTCTGGCCCTTCTCGTGTACTTACTGCCATTTGCCAATGTACAAACGCCAACGGTGAGGCACCCATGTGCAACCTCAGCGTTTAGTACACAGGCAGAAAGGTCAGGGAGTTGGAGGCACCTTCACCTACACATTCAATTCTAGGCCTGCTTGAGTCACAAAAGACCCTGTCTCAAAACCAACATATTCCAGACCCTCCATCCAGCGAACAGGACACAACTCCTCAGTATCCACGCCCAGGCCTTGCCCTTCCTCATTCTGAGACAGGGTCTCACTCTTGAGTCCTGCCTGGCCTACAACTTGCTGGGCAGAGTAGGCTGTCCTCAAACTCAGAGAGATGCACCTACCTCTGCCTTCTCAGTGTTGGATAAAAGCATGTACTACCATATCCGGCCTCCAAAAGTTTGACAAAACTGTCTTCACCATTACAGAACAAGGGGCTGCTGTGTGCTCAGCCCTGAA
>OU015751.1:124361323-124398924 GCA_907169655.1 Acomys percivali | reverse complement strand
GTCTGTAATCGTAACGTTTGGGAAGTGAAGACAGAAGGATCAGTATTTCAAGGTCATTCTCAAATATAAAGTGAGTATCTAGCCAGGGCTATGGTTTCAAAATATCAAAAAAAAAAAAAGAATAAAAATTCAAAAGTTGGTTTTTCTATCATATCTGGAACTGAGATAGAGTCTCATTTTAGTGGCCTTTTATATATGTTCTGTCAGGACATTTGTGTTGCTTCCATCCTTGTTTAGAATATTTGATTACCACAATAGCATACTTGATTATATTTTTTTCATACTTTTATGGTGTTTAAGCTTGAACCCAGGGCCCTGTGCCTTCCAAACAAACATTCTGGCACTGAGCAGTTCCCTCAGTGCCTACCATTTTTGGTTGAGGGTGACCTTGAACTCCTGATTCTTCTGCCACTTTCTCGAAAATACTGGAACTGTAGCCATATGCTACCACATCTGGGTTTGTTTTTGTTGTTGTTGTTGTTGTTTGTTTTTTTGTGATGGTTCTGAGGATTGGACATAGGGCCTTGCGTATGCTGAGCATGTGCACTCATCCACTGAGGCATAGTCTCAACCCCACATAGTTTTCAATTCTGTTTTGTTTTTCAAGACAAGGTTTTTTCTGTGTAGCCCTGGCTGTCCTGGACTCCCTTTGTAGACCAGGCTGGCCTCGAACTCACAGCGATCCACCTGCCTCTGCCTCCCAAGTGCTGGGATTAAAGGCGTGCGCCACCGTGCCTTTGCAGGCTTATGTGGAGGCAGAGGTAGATGTTGTCAGGATGTTTTCCTCAGTTGCTTCCCCACTTTATTGTTTTGAGGTTTTGTGTTTCGTTCTGTTTTGTTTTGATATAGGGTCTCTCTGTGTAGCTCTGGCTCTCGTGGAACTCTTTGTGTAGACAGGCTGACCTCATACAAAGATGCCCCTGTCTCTGTCTCTGTCTCTGCCTCCCAAGTGCTGAGCTTAAAGATATATACCACCTTACACAGTTTCCACATTTGTTGGGGGGGGGGTTGTTTTGTTTTGTTTTGTTTTTAGTTTTTCAAGACCGTGTTTCTCTGTTATCTTGGCTGCCCTGCACCGTTTTGTAAACCAGGCTGGCCTCAAACTCACAGCAATCCACCTGCCTCTGCCTCCCAAGTGCTGGCAGTAAAGGTATGTGGGCCACCATGCCTGGCTGTTTTTGGTTTTGTTTTTTTTTTAAGTTGTATTTTACTTTATGTGTGAGTACATTGCTCACACACATATGTATGTGCCATCTGAGTGCCTGGTGCCCGTGGTCAGGACAGGGTTCGGAACTCCTAGAATGGGAGTCACAGACGGCTGTGAGCAGCCGCATGGGTTCTGGGACCGGAACCAGGGTCCTCTGAGAGAATGAGTGCTCTGGCCGCGAGGTGGTGGCGCACACCTTCAATCCCAGATATAGTATCTTTCACTGACCCGAGGGGTAGCCATTTCAGTTAGACCGGCTGGCCAGGGAGACCCCAAGAGCTATCATTGTCTCCTCTCCCCCACACCGTGGTACCAGCTACTGGCTTTCATGAGGGTGCTGGGCATCAGAACCCAGGCACTTTAACCCACTGATCGATGCCCCCAGGACCTGCCAACCCACTTTAATCAAGACTCGGTGAACTATAAAGTACGTGTACACTTATTTTGTATCAATATAGAAATTTGGCTAGAGGGCTCTGAAGGCGAAAGCCATTATTGTAACCAGTGCCAGCGTGGGCTGTACAAACACTGGCGAAATACTCCTGGGGGAAAAAAAAAAAGACTGGTTCTGCAATCCCTAAGCCTAACAACGCCTCTTAAAGGGCATCATGGTTCTCAGGAGCAGGAGCAGCGGCAGTGCCCACAGGCCACGGTGACCACCAGCGAGGCATTCCTGTTAGGATGACAAGCTTGCTGCTGTGAGACAAGGTCTTGCTATGAGGTCAGCAAGCAGAAATGCTATCCCCTCCCCACCCCCTCAGCCTCTGACGTGCTGAGATTGGAGACACGTGATGGTGCACTCTGCAGAGACAGTGCAGGGTCAATGTCAGATTAACATTGCTCAAAAAAACAAAACAAAAAACAAAACAAAAAAACACGCCACAGAAGCTGTTCACGTAAACACAACCAGATTTAACCAGAACGCCACCAGGCCATCGGCTCACTGTGGCCACACTTAGTCCACTAAGCGAGGAACACCTCACTTCTCCCGGTTTCTTTCCTCTTCCTGTCACTTGTCCCGGGAGTATCTAGGGCCTCCAGAGGGAGAAGAGCCTTGAAAATCTGAGTCAGCTCTAAAACCAAAAATTTAAAGTGGCTTTTTGTTTTGTTTTGAGACAGGGTCTCTCTTTGTAGCCCTGGCTGTCCTGGACTCACTTTGTAGATCAGGCTGGCCTGGAACTCACACTGAGGCCGGCCTCCCAGGTGCTGGGATTGTAGGCGTGCGCCACCGTATGCAACTTCCTCTCTGTTCTTGTGAGCGTTGGGCATGTCCTGTTCTGTCAAATCTTTCTATGGTTTGTCACTGTGTCTATCTCTAAATTAGACATTACTTTCTTTCTTTTTCTTTCTTTCTTTTAAAGATTTATTTATTCATTTTACAGTATTTTACCTGCATGTGAGCCACCAGCCCAGAAGAGGGCGCCAGATCTCATTGTAGATGGTTGTGAGACACCCTGTGGTTGCTGGGAATTGAACTCAGGACCTGTGGAAGACCAGCGAGTGCTCTTAACCTCTGAGCCATCTTTCCAGCCGCCTAAACATTATTTTCAAACATGGTTGCTTCCTTCTACAAATTAACCTCACCCTACATTGTTTGGGGCATATGAAAGGCATGCCAGTCCTGCAGCCAGATGGCATGTAATCCATAACATGTCTGCATTCGAGCTGAATCATGGAGACTTAGAAGGTCTTTGGATGTGATCCTTTACCAGAACAGCCGTGTTGCTGCATTAAAATTCATCCACAGAGAGGAGCGCCAATCTATAAGTATAAACACACATGTAATCTGATGGGTGCTCCCCCTGAGCAAGCTTCCCTGGAGCTCAGAGGAGCGCAGGGCGACAGATAGGCACAGCATGTCTAATGTAACAACAACAAAAACAAGACAAACAAAAAACAGTAGTAGCTGCCACACTAGGGCGTATGATGTCTCCAGTTGAAGGATTGTGACCAGCTTTATAGTACCGAGCGTAAATTCCCTCCTGTGGAACATGCCTCAAGGTTATTCAGAAAGCCATTGGTTACCCCATTGTTGCTAATAGAAAAATTCCAAGTCAGATGCTGGGGTGAAAACCTGCTAGCTTAGAGAGGCAGAGAAAGCACCCAGCTGCCCTTCCTACTCAGCTCACATCCCAGAGGAAAAAGACAGCTAAAATCCAAAATCCCAAGGCCAAAAAAAAAAGCCTGCTCGCTCAGCTCACTGGACAGCCAGGAGGAAGAGGCCAAAAGCCGCCCCCCCATCACAAACGCCCTTCGATTCAAAGTCCCTCCTCTCTGCGTAATCTCTGTCAACTGGTTTCTTGCTCCACCTCTAGACCTAAGGTTAACTTTACTTAATCCAGTTACAAAATGCTCTCGGGATTAAAGGTGTGTGCTAGGGTCAAGCTGCTGTTTTAATTGAAAATCCCTGGTGGTTATATTTTACCGATAAGCATTCAGGAGTCAGGTGTTGTAGTGAAAAACATGCTAGCTCAGAGAGGCAGAGAAATCACCCAGCTGAACTTCCTACTCAGCTCACCCCCAGTGGGGAAGGCCCAAAAAAGGCTCACGGAAGCTCAGCTGACAGCCCAGGAGGAAAACGGCCCCAAAACCCAAGGCCAAAGGCTTCCTAGCTCAAGGCCCAAAAAGCCAAAGGCCAAGGAGCCGAGGAGCTCTAAGAGCCAAACTGAAGCTCAGGCTAAAGACTAACAGCCTCGGGCTGGAGAGATGGCGCAGAAGTTAAGAGTACTGGCTGCTCTTCCAAAGGTCCTGAGTTCAATTCCCAGCACCCACATGGTGGCTTACGACCATCTAAAATGAGATCTGGTGCCCTCTTCTGGTGTGCAGGTGTACTTGCAGGTAGAATATTATACATAATAAATAAATAATTCTTAAAAAAAAAAAAAAAAAGACTAAAAGCCTCTTCTACTTCTCCACACTGTCTTAAACACCCCTCAACTCAAAGTCCCCCCCACTCTTTAATCCCTGTCAGCTGGTTTCTTGCTCCGCCTCTTGACCTAGGGCTAACTTTATTAAATCCTGTGTACAGAGAGCTCTTGGATTAAAGGTGTTTGTAAAGCTGGCTGAACCACACGTTAGTCACCTGTTTACAAAAGACAGAAAGTTCTTGGATTAAAGGTGCGTTAGGGCTGGACTACTGCTGGGCTTTGCGGGACAGAGGTCAAGCGCCAGATTTCCTGAGCTCAGAGAAAAGGAGTGCCTCCCTCCAGTTGGCCGCAGAAGCCACACTGGGGGCGGGGCGGGGGGGGGGGGGGGGGGGGGAGGTGACTCACCTGCTTCCATTCCGTTTCAAAGCAGCCTCTGAATTAGCAACAGACCCCAATCCGGAGACTGGCCCCTGGAAGAGTTTCCGGGCCCGCCCCTTCCTTCCACAACCCAGGCTTTTAAAAACCCGGGGTCCCCAAGTGGGGAGCGCTTTTTGTCCTTTTCCCGTGTCCTCTCTGCCTTTTGCCCTTTCCTCCGGTTTTTCTGGCTTTTTATCTCCCTTTTTTTGTTAGCTTAGCTAGGACTCTCATCCCTAGATTGAACGTATGAGAGTTAGTACATGAATTAAAACCTAGTTCTTTGTCTCTGGGCTGTCTTATTCTGGAAAAGAGAGCTCGGCTACCCTGCACCCCCTCAAGCCCTGGGCGCCCTTCCCCCACAGCGCAGGAGGATACTGGGATTCTCAGACCTTTCTAGGACTGGATCTCAGAACAAGCCTCCAGGCAGCCAGCTTCTCCAGAGCTCCAAGGAGGAGAGGCAGGCATGCCTGGCTAGGAGCACTTGCACTAGCTTCCCAGAAGGCTGAGGGAAACACTGGAGAGTGTGTGTGTGTGTGAGTGTGAGTGTGTGTGTGTGTGTGTGTGTGTGTGTGTGTGTGTGTGTGTGTTGGCGGGGGTGCTTAATTCAACAAACCACAAGAAACAGGGAGTTACAGTTCACTTTCATGGATCGCATTGGGATTTTACAGTTCACAACCTCAGGGGTCACAGTGAGATCAAAGATCCTTAACACTGAGCCATGCCATAAACAGAAAGTTCTTGAATTAAAGGTGTGTGTTAGGGCTGACCCACACCAAACAAAAGACGGGTTTTTACAGTTCACGATGAGATCAGATATCCTCCAATACCCCATAACTGTCATACAACGATACCAACAGTGAACACACCGGTACCTGGCAGTTCGGTTGTACGTCACACAGGATCCCCTAAGTGGGTAAAATGTAAAACTTTTTTATAATGTGTAGGAATGTTTGCCCGCATGTACGTGTGTGTGTGTGTGTGTGTGTGTGTATGTGTGTGTATCCTGTGTGTGCTTAGACTTTCCAGAGGTCAGAAGACAGTATTATATTCCCCAGAACTGGACTTAAAAATGGTTGTCAACTGCTTCATGGGTGCTGGGAACCAAACCCAGTTTCTCTGCAAGAGTAATAACGCTCTTCACCACTGCGCCAGTTTGTTCACAACTCCTCCCAACCCCAGGGCCCACCAGCATGCATAGCACCTTCGCACATTATGAGAGAAAGCCTGCAAGGAGGAATCTTCCATTTCTGTTCCAGATTGATCTATGTATGTGCTGTAATGATAGGCAATCAAACTTAGCCCTGAGAGGCATGATGGCGCACGCTTTTAATCTCAGCACTCGGGAGGCAGAGGCAGGCGGATCGCTGTGAGTTCGAGGCCAGCCTGGTCTACAAAGGGAGTCCAGGACAGCCAAGGCTACACAGAGAAACCCTGTCTCGAAAAACAAAAAATAAATAAAAGCTTAGCCCTGCTGAACTAAATTTCAATAATGGAAAATTGATCTCTGGATGTACATGAAATTTCATCAAGGGCTGAGAATGACAGTATAGTAAAGAGTGATTGGGACAATGACAATGCTATGCTACTACCCAGCTGGGCTGGAGGGATGGTGCGCTGGCTAAGACACCTGACACTCTTCCAGGAGTGCTGAGCTGGGTTCCCCAGGAGTGCTGAGCTGGGTTCCCAGCACCTAGTTGGATGTTCCTTCTTTGGCCCTCCATGGACACCAGACACACATCTCACACACACACACACACACACACACACACACACACACACACGGCATACATAAACACACATGGCACACACAAACATACATGGCACATACACACATGGCATACATACACACGGCATACACAATCATACATGGCATACACAAATACATATGGCATACACAAACAAATACAAATGGCACACATATATATAAAAATAGAAATAAACCTCAAAAAAAAGAAAAAAAATAATAAAGTAAACTGAAGCCAGGAGTGGTGGTGTATTGTTTTCAATGAAAACCTCAAATGTTCTGCTTTACCAATAAAGACTCAGGAGCCAGATGCTGCAGTGAAAACCTGCTAGCTCAGAGAGGCAGAGAAAGCACCCAGCTGACCTTCCTGCTCAGCTCACATCCCGATGGAAAAGGCCCAAAAGCTCACTAGCTCAGCTGACAGCCCAGGAGGAAAAGGCCAAAAAACCCAAGGCCAAAGGTCTACTAGCTCAAAGCCCTAAAAGTCAAAAGAGCCAAAGGCCAAGGAGCTGAGCAGCTCAAGAGCTAAAGCTAAAAGCGCAAGAGCTGCTTCTGCTTCTACGTGCTGTCTTAAACCCACCTCAGCTCAGGCTGGAGAGAAGGCTCAGAGGTTAAGAGCACTGGCTGCTCTTACTAGAACTGAACTCAGGACCTCTGGAAGAGCAGCCAGTGCTCTTAACCTCTGAGCCTTCTCTCCAGCCCAAAAGACAGGTTTTTACAGCTCACAATCTCTGGGATCAAAGATCCTGCAACAGGGCAGGCTTTTAATTCCAGCACTCAAGAGGAACAGGAAAGAAGATTTCCATGAGTTCAAGGCCAGCCAGGAAATCCTGTTTCAAAGAAAAATTACACAAATTTTGTACAATAGGTTTTCTAGGAAATAGAGGAAAAGTCAGGGAGGGATATGGAATTGGAGCGTTTTGGATTTTTGGTTCTTGTTTTTGCAACAGTCTCACTGTGTAACTCCAGCTGACCTGGAACTTGTGATGTAGACCTGTCGGGAAACCGTGCTACTAAGGTCGCAGGCAGCCGTTATCAGAAAACCCTGAGCTCTGTGCAAAATGGAGGATGCCCTTTATTGGGTAGGCTTCCTCCTCTCTGCCTGGGAGGAATCCGGGATCCCCACAAACCTACCTGAGGAAATTCATGTAGTCCTTAGGGAAATTACAGGCCCAGCTTTCCCGCAGACCAGCTCAGGGAACAGTGAAAAGCAGAGAAGAGAAAGCCTTAGCGGATCCAGTGTGGGGAGAACTGAGCAGGTGGTGAGCAGCTGGTTAAGGGAGACCAACCATTGGGGAACAACTGGCTAGAGCAGCCAGCTGCTGAGGAACGAGAAACTGAAGGTCTTAAAGCTGAGGAGAACTTTATTTTTCTGTCTCTCACGTGCTTACTGTCTGTCTCTGTCACTTGTTTATTGTTACCCTTGGGTCAACCCCAGTAATTTCTTTCTTTCTTTCTTTTTTCTTGGTTTTTCAAGACAGGGTTTCTCTGTGTAGCCTTGGCTGTCCTGGACTCCTGTGTAGACCAGGCTGGCCTCCAACTCACAGGGATCCACCTGCCTCTGCCTCCCGAGTGCTGGGATTAAAAGTTTGCTCCACCACGCCCAGCTTGATTTTTCTCATCTTTTACAATCATTAGGGCATTCAAAAATCAACAAAGCAAGAAAACAGTCTAACAAGAAAATACAAACAGTTCTGTATAACCTACAATAAAGCATATAGTAAAAATCAATTTCCAAACAATGGTCAGCATAACCTGATTATTTCTTTTTTTTTTTTTTTTGGTTTTTTCGAGACAGGGTTTCTCTGTGTAGCCTTGACTGTCCTGGACTCACTTTGTAGATCAGGCTGGCCTCGAACTCACAGCGATCCACCTGCCTCTGCCTCCCGAGTGCTGGGATTAAAGGCGTGCGCCACCACGCCCGGCAACCTGATTATTTCTTAAACAATGCTCAGGAAAGTTTAATCATAAATTTCCCCAGTCTAAGGCCATTGTGATTGTCATAGCAACATAGCTTGAGCTAAATGTTCTCTAATAAAAGACTTGCTGGGCAGGTGGTGCATGCCTTTAATCCCAGCACTTGGGAGGCAGAGGCAGGCGGATCACTGTGAGTTCAAGGCCAGCCTGGCCTACAAAGTGAGTCCAGGATAGTCAAGACTGCACAGAGAAACCCTGTCTCAGAAAAAAAAGAAAGAAAGAAAGAAGGAAAAGAAAAGAAAAAGAAAATTTTTACTTATTCCTAGTCCCAAACCGAGAGGTGTGCTATCCACGCCTAGGCTAACTGCCAAAGGGTCCTCTAATGTAAAATCTCTGTAAAGCATGACGTTCCAAGCACACATTCTATTGCTCTCAAAGCAGATTCTAAAGAAACTTTTCTACTGTAAACAGTATCCAGCCAGGTACTGTTATGTGAAGGTCCTAACTTTCTTCCAAGCGGCTTCTGCCTGAGTGCACACAGCCAGAGCCAGGAACCCTGCCATTGTCTCAAGCCTTTGGCCAGATGACTTCTTTCAACCTTCCCTCTGGGAAAAGTTTTCCCTGTGTAAGTTTCCTCAGGGCTCACAGTCAAAGTGAGAAATAGAGAGAACGTTTTAGAAGAAAAAGCAGATTTCAAGGTAGTTTTCACACTTGGACGTACATAACATTTAAGGGCAGTGGTGATCAGCCACAGATCTTTGGAACTTTGTCAACCAAAGCCTCATCATCAGCTGCTCTGGGTGTCTGGAGAGCGTGCTGGACAGTAGGGGGTCTGTGGAACTTTGTCACGCAAAGCCTCTCCGACACAACTCCCTTTCTCCCAACAAGAACCCACCTAGCAAGCACCCAAGATTTCTATCATGTTAATGAGGCATCTCAGCCCTTCAGCCAATGACATTTACCCACCCGGCATTTGCCAACCACACCCCCACAAAGCCCTATGTAACCCTCAGTCACCGGGAATAAAGTTGATCCTGCTTTTTCCCCGAGCGCTGAGATGAAAGACATGCGCCACCGTGCCCGGCTCGTAAATCAATGTTGATTTTTTTTTTTTTTTTTTCAACCCTTGGTCCCTTTAGTTTCCACACACTGCTAATGCAGGCGCAAACATGCACAAGACAAAAAAACGAACTTGTTAATGCTCTTTCTTTTTTAATTTTTTATTTTTCCTAGAAACATGACAAATCTGAAGATACACCTTAGGAGGTAGCTGCATCCGGAAGACAGTAGGCGGTGTGTGAGCTCATGGAAGACCCGCGCCTGTCCCTTGGTGTCGATGTGGACAAAGGCTTTGCCATTGCCTTTGTCGGCCTTGTGTTCCTGTTTCTAATAGTGATGGTTGTTCGGTGTATAAAGTTTGTGAAGAATCCCTATGAGGCCAGCTCTGCAACCACAGATTCATCCCTGAGCTAAAGAACCATAAACGCTGGTCGACCCTCTCATGAGAGACTCGCGATCTTTCTAGGGGGCGGGGTGGTATGTTCGGCAGGAGCTTAGGCAGCCAGGGCTTTGCCTCAAACCCCAACCCTCCCTTTCCTCCACCTCCTAAGTACCAGGACTACAAAGTATGCTCCATCACACAAGATTTCAAATCTTTTATATTGCTGCGTATGACCCAGACTTTTATAATCTCTTAGCTCCACATTTCTCAAACTTCCCATCTTGTGTTCTGCGGCAAGAACACACGAATCGGGCTGGAGAGATAGCTCAGCGGGTTAAGAGCATTGTCTACTTTTCCAGAGGTTCTGAGTTCAATTCCCCAGCAACCACATGGTGGCTCACAACCATCTACAATGAGATCTAGTGCCCCCTTCTGGTGTGCAGGCAGAACACTGTATACGCAAAAAAAAAAAAAACTTAAAAAAAAAAAAAAAAAAAAGAACACACGAATCTCAAGATTCTTACACAAAAATCTCTCCAGAGAGAAAAACAAAACAAAACAAAAACAGGTCCTTTACCATTGTTCCTTTTCGGGGAACCCATTAGTAAAGTTGAACTTCTTGGCTGGTAAGGCCATGATTTTCATCTGTCCCATATCTAATGTCCCTGAGACAGGACAATGGATCTTAACGATACAGTGTAGCACAACACTGCGTTTGCTGAGGCCCGTCTGAAACTAGAAGCTGACTTGGATTTGTTCCTTACAATTTGATTTGTTCCTTACAAATATAAGGTATACAGAAATGGTAAACTGTAAGTGGCCTTGGGCTACTTTGTTGGATTGTTTTTCCTACCTCCTGACACCACCCCCATCCCTTCCAACCCCCCAACACCAGGTGAATGGGAAAGGTTGGAGGGGAAAGGGGGCATTGATAGCATTAGACCACTTCCTGATGGCTTAGGGTGTCGAGATCCTTGGAGAGAGTTTGATCTTCACGGTCAGGATATGTCCAACCAGCAAGCAGCAACTCAGCAACAGCAGCAGCAGCAGCCACTGCTTTTTAGGGCTCTGGCGTCGATATGCTCTCTAAGGAGGCCCCAGAATTCCAGACATAAACTATCTTCAGCTGGCAGAGTCAAGTTTCTGCCAGAGCCTGAGACAAATCATGGTTATCAGTTTTGGACAATCTGAAGCAGCCCTGTGTGCTACATCATCCGGGATTACAACAACAAAACACAAACATAGCCGGGCGGTGGTGGCGCAGTCCTTTAATCTCAGCGCTCCGGAGGCAGAGGCAGGCGGATCGCTGTGAGTTCGAGGCCAGCCTGGTCTACAAAGTGAGTCCAGCACAGCCAGGGCTACACAGAGAAACCCTGTCTCGAAAAACCAAAAATAAATAAATAAAAATAAAATAAATAAATAATGAAACAAAAACATATTCACAAAACATTTCAGTGTTAAAACAACAACAACAACAACAACAACAACAAAATTCTCACTACAGGGGCTGGAGAGATGGCTCATCGGTTAAGAGCACCGCCTGCTCTTCCAAAGGACCCGGGTTCAATTCCCAGCACCCACATGGCAGCTCACAACTGTCTGTAACTCCAACATCTGACACTCCCCTACACCAATGCACATAAATTAAAATTAAATAAAATATTAAAAAAAAAATCTCACTACAATAAACATCCAGCAAGACTTCATGTTGTCATATCTGCTCCCTTCTCAAAAGGGCAGAGCTTTGTGGTATAGATAGTCTAATTTGCCTGAAGCGATTCCTCCAGTCTCTGCCAGGCAACATTCCCTCATTTATAATCCGAGTGGACCCAATGGAGATCCAAAAGGTACATACCCTAATCCCTGAATGTAAGGAACATTCTCTGATTTGGGGAAAGTCTTTAAAGAAATAAAGACTCTAGCCTGGAATGGTGGTGCACGCCTTTAATCCCAGTACTCGGGAGGCAGAGGCAGGTGGATCGCTGTGAGTTCGAGGCCAGCCTGGTCTACAAAGAGAGTCCAGGACAGCCAAATCTAATACAGAGAAACTCTCTCTCAAAAAACCAAAACAAACAAAAAACCCAATAGCAATAACAAAAAAGAAATAATGACTTTTAAACCAGATGAGGTGGTTCACACCTATAATACCAGTACGTGAGGGTGAGAGGTAGGAAGATTGAGTTCTTTGTTTTTGTTTTCCTGTTTATTCGTTAAAGATTATTTATTACTTATACAATGCTCTGCCTGCATGTACACCTGCAGGCCAGAAGAGGGCACCAGATCTCATTATAGATGGCTGTGAGCCACCATGTGGTTGCTGGGAATTGAACTCAGGACTTTTGTGAGAGCAGCCAGTGCTCTTACCCTCTGAGCCATCTTTACAGCCCGAGGACTGAGTTCTTATGTTGGGTCAGAGAGCTATTTTAAAGCGATCCTCAGGAGATGGGAGGCTAGGGGAAGAGGAGAACCACAGCAAGATGAAGATGAAGGCAGACATTTGAGTCACGCAGCCACAGGCCAAAAACCACTAGAAGCTAAGAGATAAAAGAATTCTCTCGGGAGCCTCCGGTGGCGTGGCCTCACCTGCAGCGTGGGTGTGGACGCCTTCACATGATGCTAATCAAAAGGCCAAGAAGCTTTTTGACTTCAGAGTTCTGGTCTTCAGAGCTGTGAGAGAATATACTTCTGCCTCGTCACACCAGGAAGTATGGCCCGTTTGTTGTGACAGTCACAGGAAGCTGATAGGTCACCCTGTCACCAGTTTTCCAGAGACCTTTTTGTTTGCTTTTTCGATACAGGGTTTCTCTGTGTAACAGCTCTGACTGTCCTGGAACTTGCTGTGTAGACCAAGCTGGCCTTGAACTCATAGAGATCCAACTGCCTCTATGTCCTGAATCCCAGTATGCGCTACCACGCTCAGCTATCCAGCGACCTTTTTTGTTTGGTTTGGTTTGGTTTGGTTTGGTTTGGTTTGGTTTGGTTTTTGGAGATAGGCTGTTCTATCTGTAGACCAGGCTGGCCGTAAACTTACAGAGATCCACCTGCTTCTGCCTCCTGAGTGCTGAGGTTAAAGGTGTGTGCTACCACCACACCTAGCTTGAGAGAGATTTTTACAAAAAAGGAAATTGTAAGTCTCCACTGTCTAAAGGGTGAAGGTAGAAAAACTTGAGAGTGGGATATCAGTGTGTTGGCAAGAAAATCCACAAAGGAATTGACTAGTAAAAAAGGGGGCATCTGGTCTGCTGGAGCTCAAGAAGAGCTACTCTAAGGAGGACTGGCTCTGTTGTGGCCTCAACGGAGAATAAAAGTGGTCGCGTCCAGCTATGCCCACCAACTACTCTAGACAAAGGAAGCTACCTTGTGAGTGTGAACTGAGAGCCATCATCCTTGAGTGTAATTCTGCTATGTCACCTGGAACCACACTGACCAGCAAGCAGTCATCTCAGAGGAAACTGGGGCCCCTGCTGGACCTGGCTGTACACTGCTCTAGTCATCCCTCTACATCCCAGCGTTCAACCATCCAGGTATCAAAAATAAGAATAGGGCTGGGGATGGGGTGGCCAGGTCCTGCCTGGCCTTCAGCTCAGACTCTCAGTTATCCTCCTGCCTCAGCTCCCAAGTGCTGGGACCTCAGGCTTGTATCACCACACTCTGAAAGATTCTAAAGGATTTTGACTGCAGTCATGCTGGGAGCCAAGGCCTCCTAGCTTGAGGACAGGGTACCATTCCACTATAATTGTTTAGGAAGTGACAGAGCCTTTTAGCTGCGCCTCCCACCCCACCCCCTGTGCTCACAGGACTGCTCATAGTTTTGAAGCCCAAACTCAGCAATTTTCACATGAAAGGTAAGTGTTTACCACTGAACTACACCCCAACCCCCCACCTCCCAACACTGTAAAGTGTTTTCTGTTAAGTGCAAAGTCAAAAGTTCTCAGCTAGTACAGAAAAAAGAAAAAAAGAGCTAGAGAGATGGCTCGGAGCTTAAGAGAACTTGCTGCTCTTGCAGAGGGCACAGGGTCAGTTTGCCGTATGCACAGGGCAGCTCACAGCTGTCTGTAACTACAGCTCCAGGGAATCTAATGCCTCTGTCCTCTGCAGCCATTTGCACTCACATGCACTTACACATAATCGAAAATAATAAAGATATTTTTTTATTTGCTTTGCTTTTTGAGAAAAGGGTCTCAGCATGTAGCTCTGGCTGTTCTGAAATTCACCATGTTCGAGGCTGGCCTCGAACTCACAGAGATCCACCTTTCTCTGTCTCCCTAGTGCTGGGATCAAAGGTGTGTGCCACCACACCCAACCCATAAAAAAAAAAATCATAAAAAATAAAATTTTAATTATGCTTTAGATTTTTAATTTTTATTTCATGTGTATGAGTCTAATTAGTGTTTTCCTGCATGTATGTCTGTGTACAATCTATGTGCCTGGTCAATGTTATAGCCCTAGAACTGGAGTTACAGATGGCTGTGAGCTGCCATGTGGGCGCTGAGAACTGAACCCAGGACTTCTGTCAGGTGCTCTTATCCTTTGACTCCCAAATTAAAAAAAAAGAAAAGAAAATTAAGGCCAAGCAGTGGTGGCGCACTTGGGAGGCAGAGGCAGATGGTCCTCTGTGAGTTCAAGGCTAGCCTGGCCTACTAATCGAGTCCAGGACAGCCAAGGCTACACAGAGAGACCCAACAGCAACAACAACAAATTTTAAAAACTCGCAGGCTGAGAATCGCCAACATCTCTGGTAAGAATGACTCCTCAGTCCGGAAATTGCTTTAAATTGTTTTATTATATTAGTTATGATTGCTAGTCTCCTGTGCTTAATTTACAATTTATCACAGGTGTGTATCTTAGTTTCCTTTCCTGTTGCTAGGATGAAATACTCCAATCAAAGCAACTTAAGGGAAAAAGGGTTTATGTTAGCTCAAAGTCCAAGGCACATGGCCTATCCCCGTTGTGGGGAGAGTCACAGGAGCAGGAGCTTGAAGCAGCTGTTTAAATTATATGCACAGTCAGAAGGGAAGAGCGGATTGAAGCCTGGCAGTGAGTGCTCAACTTGACCTCTCTATTCTACATGGTCCAGGGTGCTCAGAAGAGAGAACTGCCCCCACGCAGCGGGCGGAGCGAGTCGCCCCAACTAGTGCGCTCAAGATGGTCCCGGCTCTGTCAGGTTGACAAGTGACACCAGTCATCACGGTGTGCGCAGAGTTATTGGAGTTTCAGACTGGCATGGGAGGGAGGCAGCCTGGCAAGGTTTTACACACACGTGTGCACACTCGTGCGCACACACACACACATTGAGAGAAGGAGATGCCGTACAACATGGCATAGACCATAATGTTAGTATAGATTCTAAATTGTTTCTCTTTTTGTTGTTGTTGTTGTTGTTGTTTGGTTGGTTTGGTTTGGTTTTTTGGTTTTTCTTTTTTTTTTGGAGACAGGGTTTCTCTGTGTAGCCTTGGCTGTCCTGGACTCACTCTGTAGACCAGGCTGGCCTCGAACTCGCAGCGATCCGCCTGCCTCTGCCTCCCGAGTGCTGGGATTAAAGGCGTGCACCACCACCGCCCGGCCTGGTTTTTTGGTTTTTCGAGACAGGGTTTCTCTGTGTAGCCCTGGCTGTCCTGGACTTGCTTTGTAGACCAGGCTGACCTAGAACTCACAGCCAAGGCTACACAGAGAAACCCTGTCTCCAAAAAAAAAACCAAAACACACAGAGATTAAGAAGATTGTTGAAAGATGGATAGAGTAGAAAAAAGGAGGAACACTCAGTTTGAAGGGTCTTTAACACAGCACGGAGAAAGAGAAGGGGCATTGTCCTCCTGGGATGTTGGCTGAGCAAAAAGGTCATCTGGGTTCTTTCTCTGCCTCTCTGAGCTAGCAGGTTTTCACCCCAGCATCTGGCTCCTGAGTCTTTATTAAAAAGTTCAAACATTTGGGATTTTGTTAAAAAAACAAAAAAACAAAAAACAAAACAATACGCCTTTAACAGCCAACAACTTTTTAAAATTCAGTATTTGTATTTTCATATGCCGATGTTTCTATCAACGCCTGATTTGCATCCGGGTCTGATACAGCTTTGTTCACAGCTGAGACTAATCTTTGTTTTAAAAACAAACAAAAAGCCAGGTGGTGGTGGCGGCGCACGCCTGTAATCCCAGCACTCGGGAGGCAGAGGCAGGCGGATCGCTGTGAGTTCGAAGCCAGCCTGGTCTACAAAGTCCAGGACAGCCAGGGCTACACAGAGAAACCCTGTCTAAAAAAAAAAAAAAAAAAAAAAAAACTAAACTAAAACTAAAAACAAACAAAAAAATCAGTGAAGGCTTCTCTAGAACCCTGTATAATTTTACAAATGAGGTTGACCTTTAATTGGGTTCTGATTTATCGCAAGCTCTTAAAGCCACTAACCAACATCGCTCTGCGCCAGCATCATCAAACTGAGATCTAAAACCATTAGTTCCTTTGTTCTTGTTTATCAGAATGCTGCCCTTCACCTGGCAATTGATCTTCCCGTCATAACCTTGCTGCGTCCTGTTAGCAAGCATACGCTGTACACCTACGGGGAAGGCTAATGGTGATTTAACCGTTTCTCTCAAGACTGTTTCGTCATTTCTCTTACCCTGCTGACCTTCAAGGCCTCCCTCCTTCCTCGCTGCAGCCCACCTGGCTCCACGCCCCATGCAAGGGCTGTGAAAACTGGAAACCAAATTTGAGGCACCAGGCAGGGCCTATGTTGTGCCCATTTCATGAGACCACCCCGCTCCCGCCCCCCCCAAAAAAAAACCACCAGGAGAAGAAACCAATGTAAGCACAAGAGGATCTTTATTTTTGAAGCTCAAGCCAGGCCCCCAATGGTCACTAAGGCAGTGGTATTAGGAGGAGAGAGCGCTAAGCTCTGGGTTGAGGGTAGTTTATAGACTTCCTCACGCTCCCAGCATGCCCAAAGCAGGGGAATTCCAGCCTAGCAAGAGTCTATTGGTTAAGATACAAAAGGGGATATTGTGGGGTTTGGTTTTTTTTTGGTTTGTTTGTGTTTTTGTTTTGAGACAGGGTTTCACTGTGTAGCATTGGCTGTCTTGGACTCACTTTGTAGACCAGGCTGGCCTCGAACTCGCAGCGATCCACCTGCCTCTGCCTCCCGAGGGCTGAGATTAAAGGTATGTGCCACCATCGCCTGGCCGGGATATTGTATTTTAAAATGATTGTTTGTGAGAGGGCACCAAAACCACAAACAGCTCTGACTTTCCTTGTTCTCTCTGGTTAGGAGAACATCCTGCCCAGTGCTGATTGGCTGTTGCTGGGACGTGGGGAGGAGGAGTGGGCGGGGCCGCAATTAGTACATTGCAGGAACAAGGCTGTGTGACTTTAGTAAACTGTGCCCCAGTGACTCTTTTTTTTTTTTTCCGAGACAGGGTTTCTCTGTGTAGCCTTGGCTGTCCTGGACCCGCTTTGTAGACCAGGCTGGCCTCGAACTCAGAGCGATTCACCTGCCTCTGCCTCCCGAGTGCTGGGATTAAAGGCATGCGCCACCACGCTCGGCTGAATTTTGATTAAAAAAAAAAAAGATTTATTATTTATTCTCATGTGTGCAGTGCTCTATCTGCGTGTACCCCTGCATGCCAGAAGAGGGCATCAGATCACATTACAGACGGTTGTGAGCCACCATGTGGTTGCTGGGAATTGAACTCAGGACCTCTGGAAGAGCAGACTGTGCTCTTAATCTCTGAGCCATCTCTCCAGGCCCAAATTTTTATTTCTTTAAAAAACAAAACAAAACAAACCCCGAAACATAAGAAGGTGTTGCTATAAAGAAAGAAAATGTCAATCATTTGGTTACACCAATAAAAACTGAAGAGCCGGATGCTCGATCTCGCTCCCTCCAAAGCCAGTTGCCGCTCTGTGAGACTCAAGCTTGATGCTGAGCACCGCACCTGTAAAACGCCCTGGCCTGTGGAAGCGCTTGGCCAAGCTAGCATGCATTCCAAACCACTCAAGGTTGGAGGGGGGAAAAAATCATTGTTAAAGAACCATTTTCCCAGCAGCTGTAGTTTAAAAGGGTCATCCTGTTCTCTGCACTTTTCTTTCTTTTATTTTTTAAAAAGATTTTATTATTTAGACAGTACTCTGCCCCAATGTGCGCCTGCAGGCCAGAAGAGGGCACCAGATCCCATCACAGATGGTTGTGAGCCACCATGTGGTTGCCAGGAACCAAACTCAGGACCCCTGGGAGAACAGACAGTGCTCCTGTTGGACCCTAGAGTCCACTCGGGTAGGGGGTCGTCTCGAGAGACCACTCGAGGACCACAGTGTTGATGCAAAAGCACAAGGTTTATTGCTGACGCGAGTCAGGGGACCTCAGCACTCACCCGGGAGGGAGGCACACCGAGTCACTGTTATAGACTATTCTTAAAGGCTAAAACCGCAAAGGTTAGGAGGGGCTGCGTGCCCTGTGTTAGGATTGGCTCTGGTGGTCGCTAGGGGTGCTTGTCTAAATGTTATTGGCTATTGCAGGGTTGTTGGCCTCGGGAGCTGTTCTTTGCAAAGAGGGGTGTTGGGGAGTTTCCAGAGAATTTCCAGATAGTAATTGTTTACCTTAGTTGAAATTGTTTATCTTGGTTGGCCACCTTGATCTCAGAAACCCAAGCTAAGCTGGCCTTCAATTCTCTCTGGGTCACTTTCCCAAGCTTGTCTGGGTCACGTTCCCAGGCTGGCTGAGAGAGAGGGCCTTACAATCCCAACCTCTAAGCCACCTCTCCAGCCCCGGCACTTTTCTTAAAAAGACAGTGTGCCTTTATTTGGGCATTTTCTTTCTTTCTTTCTTTCTTTCTTCCTTTCTTTCTTTCTTTCTTTCTTTCTTTCTTTCTTTCTTTTCCCTTTGGTTTTCCGAGGCAGGGTCTCTCTGTGTATCCTTGGCTGTCCTGGACCCACTTTGTAGACCAGGCTGGCCTTTCTTTCTTTCTTAAGATTTCATTTATTTATTACTTATACAACATTCTGCCTGCAGGCCAGAAGAGGGCACCAGATCTCATTATAGATGGTTGTGAGTCACCTTGTGGTGGCTGGGAATCGAACTCAGGACCTTTGGAAGAATAACCAGTGCTCCTACCCTCTGAGCCATCTCTCCAGCCCCTAGTTGAGCATTTTCTGAGCTCCAGTTCTATGTAAGTTCTTAGTTCATGTTGGTTCACCAATATGTTGTGGAAGGGATACCACACCCTGGAGGCTTCTCTACTCTAATTAGTTTCCAAATAATCAAGGCAGAGACCTTTTAGAATAGTAAACGCCCTAAGGCACAGTAGCTGCGCAGATGTGGGGCCCTACTGCACAGGTTGAAGTCTGGCGCTTTCCAATCGCCGGGGACTCCGCATACAGCGACAGCTCTACCTTTCTCGGCCAGGTTCCCTCTCTACCTGAACTCTAGAAACTCTAAGGAGCATCACCTAGCCCCCAGGGAAAGTCACAGGGCCAGCCCTTTCCTGACAAAACCTGTTCATCAAGCACCTGGGGATTCCTGGAGATACCCACCCTGTGCTAATAAGATGTCTTGGTGTGTTAAGAAACAGAGCCAACATCTTGTCACATTGGTGTCCTGGTTTTCAATCCATGTTACGTGTAGATTGAGTAACCCCAGCCTCTCTAGTCCTAATGAATCACCCTTGAAACTCCTCCCCCCACCCAAGGGCTATAAATGTCTCTGATTTACGAAATAAACTCTCTGGTGTGCTCATGCCATCCTCTCACCATGGTCATCTGAAACTCCGTTTATTCTCGGGAAGGGAGAGGTTTTTTTGTTTTTGTTTTTGTTTTTTGAGACAGGGTTTCTCTGTGTAGCCTTGGCTGTCCTGGACTCACTTTGTAGAACAGGCTGGCCTCGAACTCTCAGCGATCCGCCTGCCTCTGCCTCCCGAGGTGGCGTGCGCCACCATGCCCGGCTCACACAAGAGGGGAGGGAGGGGAAGTGGCATCCCCAGAGCATGCGCAGAAAGGGCACATCCTGGCAGCTGGTCCTGACCATGTTCTGCTGTCGCTGAGTTTCTGGGGTGCCCTCAGAGATGCCTGTCGTCCTGTTGTCCAGTTCCCGGCAGCTGGCCACAGAGATGCCTGATTACCAACATTCCTCACTTTTGGTTATTATTTAAAAAAAACGAGGAAGTGGTAAGGGTGTGGTGGTGAAGAGAGGGGATGTGCAGGAAGTTCATGCTCGTCTTACTGCTTTCTGCTGGCTAGGGGGTGTTGTTATTCTTGGGGTGCAGCTGGTCCTCACCATCAGGGCATATTGGGTAGTCGTCAGCATCCGGCTCTGTGGCCAGGAGTTGATACTCGTGTAAAGGTAACTGATTAATGGTTTGGTTAGAGATCTTTTGGGTTTGGTGTTGTAGGAATGTAGAGAAGAAGTTAATAAAACAGATGAGCAAGAGAGGGCCCCTGAAGGCTTGAATCCACTTCCACACGGGGTTATTAGAGGTCGGGGGTCAGAGGCCTCGGCTTGTTTGTTCCCTTGGCTTTTGCGGCTCCGCTTGGAGTTGTTGGGTTTTGTTTTACCATACCCAGCCGGCTGACCTCAGAAGCCGGAGGAAGAAGCAAAGGCCACCTTTCTCAGCCATTATTGAGGTGTAGCCCTCGTTGGCCTTGAAGTGCCACTGCTGCCCATCTGTCCCTGAAGAGTTAGTACTGTCTGAGCCACCTGCTGGAGGTTCTGGGCAAACTGAGAAGGTTAGTGGGGTGGCCGGTCCCAGGGTCCCAGCTCCAATACCTGCAGTCATTCCTGCCACAGCCGGGAGGGGCCAGGTTTGAGCTGCTCTCTCACAATGACGGGGCGGCTATTAAGTCCACGGCTGGAATTGGTAAGGGTTCCTCTCTGCGTATCACCCTCAGCTGTGGGAAGAGAAGCGCCAGGGTGCAAACTCCTGACCAGCCAGCAGGCAGACGACGGTGGGCCTGAGTACCGCAAGGACCAAGGTGTTGTGGACAGTAGGGCCCTGGGGCTGAGATGAGGTGTTGAGGAAGCCCGACAAGAATTAAGTAACTAAGCTCTGAGATGAGCAGGCCAGAAGTTTGTGAAATTCCACTGTTACAAAATGTCATAGCCGCCCCTCCCTACCAGGAGCCGGGGTTGCTCCTCCCTACCAGGGAACTAAACCACAAATGTTAACGACCCCCGGCCACTTGTCAACACGGGAAATCCCGAGTCCAAAATACCCTGTGGTACTCGCCTGTTCTGAGTTTACCAATCAGTTTAAAGGTCTACTCTGTTCTGCCAATCCTGAGGTGTGTAACTGCTGTTGCTTAAGCTGCCGGGTTATGAATATCTAAAAACCCGCCACATTTGCTGTTCTGGGTCGCCTCTCCTCAGAGTGTAGGTCGACCCCAGCACGCTGGATCCATAAAGCCTCTTGCTTTTGCCTCCAGCTGGTGTCCGTGTCTCTCAGTTGGGACCTCCCAGCAGGAAGATCCATCCACGGGTCTTACGGTGTCAAGGACCATAGTTTTGTTGCAGGCTAAGGAACTTAATGTTCCTACAGAACGTGTCCCAGATGCCTTGAAACGGCTTTGCCACACTAACGAGGGTGAAATGAAAAAGGCAGAGAGTTGTGGCAATGTCGGAGTTAGGGCAATTGATGAACAGAGAGGTGAGGTTATCTGACAGGGTAACAGAGGACGCTGTAGGCAGAGATCAGAGACGAAATGGCGGTTTTTTGTTTTTTGTTTGTATTATTTAGGAGGGGTGATGTCAGAGAGGCGATGACCTCGGAGGAATGTTTAATCACTTTTCCTATCTTTTCCATGTCGAAGGGGTGGGTAATTGGGCCATATTTTCTCCAGATATCAAGTGTACCTATTGGGAGTTCGGGTGTGTAGCGGCCGTAGAGTTTGTCAGTGACACCAGTTTCCCATCTGGGGTCCCACGGGGCCTGTGTATAGAAGCGGAGGGGGAGTCTTACCACACAGATGAAGGAGCGTCTTCTGTGCTGGTGTGTGGATCTGGCCAGGCCCATATGGGCAGCCCCCATAACTGTCCGGCCAGTCCCTGCAACGACTTTCTGTTTGGTCAAAGAGGAAGAAAAAAAAAAATCTATTGAATAAAAAAGGGAGTATAAGACGGGCATAGTGAGCCGGGCGGTGGTGGCACACGCCTTTAATCCCAGCACTCGGGAGGCAGAGGCAGGCGGATCGCTGCGAGTTCGAGGCCAGCCTGGTCTACAGAGAGAGTCCAGGACAGCCAAGGCTACACAGAGAAACCCTGCCTCAAAAAAAAAAAAAAAAAAAAAAAAAGACGGGCATAGTGGCACTTGCCTTTAATCCCAGGACTCAGGAGGCAGAGGCAGACGGGTCTCGGTGAGTTCAAGGCCAGCCTGGTCTACAAAGCAAGTCCAGGACAGCCAAGATTACACAGAGAAACTCTGTCTCGAAAAAACAAAAGTAAATACATCTGGCATTGGTGTGAATTGTTATTTTCTGGACACTGACTGGCTCTGATTGAGCAAACTTCCTACAGGATCTTGTTGAAGATGTACTGTTTGTTATTCAAATGAATTAATCCCTGATTGTGGAATTCCTGATTTGACTCAAATAGTTTTAAAAGTTAAAGCTAGTTTATGGCTACAATAAATACCTTTGTGGACCTCCAGATGCCTCACTAGGGATAGCCTCCTAGCAGATTTGTGGCTTCAGATAAGCCTCCACTGCAGATGGCACCACGAATCCTGGTATTTTCACCATAAATTGGGCAAATTTGTTTAAGCTTTTCATGACCTAAGTGGAATGAAGCTACCTAGATATGTCTGAATTTACTCTGTTTCTTAGAATGAAAGACAGATAAAAATTATTGTCCTGGGATCATAATGAACCAAGAGATAGCTGGATAATGTATAGTCAGGGCCGCCCTAACTGATAAGTTGTATACTCTTGTAAGTTTCAGACCCTATTAACCTTAGACCCTGCCAACCTTCGTCATTCTGAATTCACCATGAACTTATGTAATGGACACATAGATAAGAAACGTTTAGATTTAAAACATGTAACCTGTTATATTTTAGAATTCATCTGTTTTTGCGATTAATTGTACCCTTTTGACTACGAGGTAATTCCATTTTCTCAGAAGTATAAGGACAGTCTTCTACAGTAAACGGGGCTGGGAAGGTTGGGAAGCGTAACTTCAGTTGAAATCAAGATGACTGACTTCATCCACCGCCTCTCTTCATCCTTTTCTCTTCAATGCATGTGCTGGAAACTGGGAAACCTGACTTCAGTTGACGTCAAGATGCCTAATTCCATCTACCTTTTCTTTTGCGTGTATGTGTGTGAGTGGTTTATTTTCTATCTCTCTCTTATTTCTTACTTCGCTGCAGATTCACAAGTAAGTTAGCAGACTCAGGGCTTTTCACCTAGTCTAAGTTTACACCAACTTATCGGAGATCTCCGCAAAGAGGCCTATCTACAGATCAAAGAGCCTCCCTTTATGACCCCCGTGCAGTTTATAGCCAGAAGCTGCTTTTACAGCCTCAGCCATAGGACATTTGTGGTCCGTTTAAGCTCTCCTCCTCAGCCACAGTACAGCCAGTCCCTGGGCTCCCTTTCCTTTTTCCTCTTTCAGTCCTGATCGGTTGCCTGAGCCATCAGCTCTGGCCACCCAAGAGATGAAGCAGACTGGAAGGGCATCTGCATCCAGCCCCAGAGACCCTACCCTGGACCTCTCCAGAGCGCCAGCTGGGCAGTAACTGACCAGAAGGGGAGGAGGGAAACACGTGTCCAATCCAGTAGAGTGGAGCCCGGCTGCCGGAGTAAAGCGTCATTCTTCCGGAATAGGAGACAGGGTAGCTCTTCTTGGAGCTTAAGGGAGCAGGGTCCTGTTGGAGTCCGTATGCAGGAAGGGGCCTGAGGTGAGCTAGGTGGATCAGTTAGGGAAGCCTTCTAGCTTAGCAGCTGTGGGTGTCACAAGAATTACTTTGACGGGGCCCTGCCATTTAAGTGAAAGAGCTGAGGGACGTTGGTCCAGAGGGGACAGGCGCACCTGGTCTCCAATGTTGATAGGAGAGGGACAGAGGTTAGTGTGTGGGCATGGTAGACAGTGGTCAGTGAAAGTCCCATAGTGGGGAGCGAGATGACCGAGTGAGGGGGTGAGCAGATGATGGGGGGGGGTGAGGATGCAGGAGGAGTTAGAAGAAGCCGTCATCCGTACATGAGCTCAAAGGGAGAAATAAAGAAAAAAAAGGTCTCTTAGGGAGAGACCATGGCCTGAGAAGGGCTAGAGAGGCAGGAGTGTCACCCAGGTGAGGTGACATTCCTGTGACAGTTTGGTAAGAATATTTTTTTCTTTCTTTCTTTCTTTTTTTTTTTTTTTTGGTTTTTTGAGACAGGGTTCTCTGTGTAACAGCTCTGGCTGTCCTGGAACTCACGGTGTAGTCCAGGCTGGCCTGGAACTCACGGAGATCTGCCTGCCTCTGCCTTCCAAATGCTGGGATTAAAGGGGTGCGCCACCACGCCCTGCCCGGTAAGAATATTTTTAGAGGATCAAATAGTTTGTTCTGTCTTTCCTGAGGAGGGTGGGTGGTATGGGATGTGAAAATAACTAGGAATGTCTAAGGTTTTAGATAAGTTCTGGGAAACCTGAGGGGTGAACTTGGGACTGTTGTCTGACTGGAGGGAGGCAAAGACTCCAAAGAGGGGGATGATCTCTCAAAGGATGTGGTCAGAGATTGCTGGGCCTTTTGTTAGTGCGGGGGAGGGGGGGGAGGGGGGGACAGGGGAAAGGCCTCCACCCATCCTGAGAAAGTATCCATCGGGACCAGGAGATACCGGGCAGGTTTGACTGTGGGCATGTGGGTAAAATCAATTTGACAGTCAGCCCTGGGAAAGGAAGGCTACGCTATCTGGAGTTGGGGCTCTGAGCTCTGACAGGTTTAACAGGCGGCAGTAATAATCTTTAAGAATTGTAAGCAAGTCCTCAGAAGTGGCCTGTAGGTGGGTCTTAACAAAGTTAGACAAGGCTTGCCTATTAGGATGAAAGAGTTGGTGTAGATCGGACAGACTTTTTTGTTTGTTTGTTTGTTTGTTTTTTAGTTTTTCGAGACAATGTTTCTCTGTGTAGCCTTGGCTGTCCTGGACTTGCTGTGTAGACCTGGTTGGCCTAGAACTCACAGCGATCCACCTGCCTCTGCCTCCGGAGTGCTGGGATTGAAGGGGTGTGCCACCACCGCCCGGCCCTGACTGCACAGAGTTTGACGTGTGTTAAGAGGTGCCGGGTGTGTGGGTTGCAGTGTAAGAGCTTCCTGTGATGGGTGAGATGAGTCGAGGCCTCCAGGGCCACAGCTCCAGCTGCCTCATCAGCCTGGTTACTTCCCTTCGAGACTATGGAATTGTCACTCTGGTGTGACCTACAGTGGACAACTCCAATACTGTGGGGAGATGGGAGGCTTCTGGCATGGCTGTAATCTGATCTGCATTAGTCATAGATCTTCCCACTTTTTTTTTTTTTTTTGGTTTTTCGAGACAGGGTCTCTCTGTGTAGCCTTGGCTGTCCTGGACTCACTTTGTAGACCAGGCTAGCCTTGAACTCACAGCAATCCGCCCTCCTCTGCCTCCCGAGTGCTGGGATTAAAGGCGTGCACCACCACCGCCCGGCTAGATCTTCCCCTTGTTGTAAGTAACCCACATTCTCTCCAGATGGCATCATGAGACAGGAGGACGTGAAAGGCATATTTACAGTCTGTGTAGATACTTATGGGCTATCCCTGGGCCAGTTGGAAGGTACTGGTGAGAGCTGTTAGTTCAGCTGGTTGATTAGTGGTGTGGGAAGGGAGGGCCTGTGCCTCAACCACCTCAGTACCTGATACTGTGGCATACCAAGCTTATCTGGCTCCTTTGTGTCCCAAGGAGCTGCCATCTGTGTGCCCGGTGTGGATGGCGTGGGGCGGTGTGCCCTTCTGTATGTGTGAAGGCTGGGCAAATGTCCCTCCAAAGTTTCAATGCAGGGATGAGATAGGAAATAGGTCAGGGAAGAAGATTAGAGATATTAAGAGGTGGGCATGGAGCAGGGCCGTGGTGGCGCACGCCTCTAATCCCAGCACTCGCGAGGCAGAGGCAGGTGGATCACTGTGAGTTCGAGGCCAGCCTGGTCTACAAAGAGAGTCCAGGACAGCCACGGCTTCACAGAGAGACCCTGTCTCGAAATACTAAAAACAAACAAACAAACAAACAGACAAAGAGGTGGGCATGGTTGGAAAGTAAGTGTAGAGTCTTCTGCTAGTGCCACCTGGAGAAAAGAAGAGGAGGAGGAGGAGGAGGAGGAGGAACTCTAGAGGGAGGGAGAGGTTGTAAACCTTCATACATTAAAAGGTGGGACAGGTTGTGAGAAGAGAAGGCTGTAATGGGTGGCCCGGAAGTTAGTGTTTTTGGATTCATGCATAAGGAACTCAGTAGCAGCTAAAGCACACACGCGAGGTGCCCATCCTTGGGCTGTTAGGTCTGATTCCTTTGGCCAATATGCTACAGACGCAAAGGAAGGTCCCAGCTGATGGCCTAACACCCAAGGGCATGCCCTTCTTCTTCTGTTACTTGGAGGAAGAAAGGGCAGAAAATGTAAAGCTGGGGCCTGGAGGGGGGCTTCTTAATAGCTTTGAGAAGGGGTTCATGGGTCGGGGGCCTTGGGCTGCCTCATAGAGAGGGCAGGTGAGAAGGGGTTCATGTTGGGGGGTGGGGGCCTTGGACTGCCTCATAGGGCAGGTGTGAAGGGAAAAGGAAGAAACTCAGGAGAAGAAAGTCAGCCATTCCTAGAAATGATAAAGTCTCCACTTTAGCGATGAGAACTGTTGAGGACCAGATTAGGTGCTTTCTATCAAAGGTAATAATAGCTTTGTGGGTTGGGATAAATTGTCACTCCCAAGTAGGTGACCTGACGGGTGGACAAGTGGACCATAGAAGGTGAGACTCTGTAGCCCCCGCTAGACACGAAATTTAGAAGGGCAGAGGTGTTAGTTCGGCTGCTTTGTAGGGATGGGCTGCAGAGGAGAAGGTTATCTACACAGCGTATGCATTTAGAGTCAGGGAAAGAAGGAGAGTAGACCAGAGGCCGCAGCCTGGCCAGGCAGCTGTGGGCTGTCCCAGAACCCCTGGGGCATGATAGTCCAGGTGAGCTGGGTAGAGAAGTGTGTGACAGGGTCGGTCCAGGTGAAAGCAAAGAAGTTTTTGTGACTGGACATCGAGGGGGATAGAGAAGAATTCATCCTTGTGATCCAGGACTGAGAGAAATGGGAGGCCCCCGGAGGAATAGTGGAGCGAAGGGTATGAGGGTTACCCACACAACAGGGTGGAGGGGACCCCCGCAGGGCTGGGAAGCTGGAGGTCTTAGCTGCAGGTGTGGGCGTGTTCAAAGGCGAAGTTTTTTTTCTTAGTAGGTCAGATGTAATAGGATTGAGTCCCCCCAGGCTCTCGAGACGGAGCGGGTGTTGGGGTTGGGTGACATACCAGGAACGGTCCTGTAGCTGGATGACCACAGGGGAACAGTGCCTAGTGGCAGAGGGGGTTTGGACATCCCAGACTTGGGGGACCACCTGAGAGGCTGGCAAAGGAAGGGGCTTATTGGAACTGGTAGGCTGTGTAGCAAGAAGGAAGGCAGAGGCTGTAGGTGAGGTTGGGGATAAGCGAATCTTGGGAGCAAAGGAGATAAAGGCTCCAAGTTTAACCAGCTGGTCCCTTCTCAGTTAGGGACCAGGACAGGCTGGTGTTACTATAGAAGGATGGGCTGGAGAACACCCTTGAAAACGCAGTGAAGTCGTAGAGTTGGGGGAGGTTGGCAAGGCCATCCCCTGACCCCACCAATAAGGGAACAAGAAGGAGAGGTGGAAATGTGGCTATTTTAAAGGGACTGCGGCCAGGAGGTGGCGGCGCACGCCTCCCTCAAGGAAGAACTAAAGCTGCTTTAGTTTGAGTAGGGGAAGAAAAAAGGAGGTTTTGCTGCAGAGCAAGAGTGGGTAGTGGGGGGCGGGGGGCCTGGAAACTGCTGTTGGGGTGAAAGTAGGTACCAGAGTAGGGCGGTTAGGGTGGCCTGTTGCTGGAGGGGGAGGTGAGGAGGCTGAAGAAGCTGGGAGGGAGGGGAAGAAGCCTGGAGATGGCGAGGAAAAGCCCAGGGACAGGCAACAAGGGGCTTGAGGAGGAGGAGAAGGCGTGTTGAGGAGGAGGAGCTGTGGGTTGTCACCGGAAGGGGCGGGGATTCTTGAGGTCGAGGCTTTATAGCTAGAAGGGTCTGCGCCCGAGAACGGGAAGAGCAGAGGAAAGGTGAAAGAGAGAGAATGCTTGAACGCAAGGAGCCCCCTTCCGTTCATCCGACTGCTGGCAGTAATTACAAAGATCCCACATGATATTAGGATTTAATGCGCTGTTATAATTGGCCCCTTTCATCCATTACCTAAGGGGATGTTGAGGCCAGGTTTAATTGCAGAGGCCTGTAAGCTTAGATGCCTTTAAGGTGGGTGCTGGGCACAGGGATTTGAAGTTCTCCAGAAGGCATCCCAAAGGGGACCCTGGAGGAATGGTCCAGTGGACCGTTCCCATGGGGACGTGGAGGCAGGGATCCTTTTGGGTGGCCGCAGGGAAGGATTTCAGCTCAAAAATTGGTGCAATCTGTTCCATGAACTTGTCGGTGCTGGTCAGAGACCAAATGCACAGCCCAAACAGGACAGAGCACAGACACAATTCACCTAGCACACCAGGATTATAGCAGTCGGGGAGGAGGAGTTTGGGGGGACATGGGGGGGGGGAACGACATAATGCTGGAGAGATTTCCCCCAAAGGGAAAAGTCCTAACTGAAGGTCCGTGAGGACTGTGGTTGGGGCGCCTCTGCTCTTCAGTGAAACGGAGAGGTGCCAGCTGTCTCTCCGGATAAAGGGGATCATTTATCCCAAACCAGAAGGGAGGAGGGGGTCACTCACCAATCAGCTAGTGTTGGGTGCGAAAGCTGGCAATCAGGTATTCAGAAAATGCTGGAAGGGCTTCCCCCTTTGGGCCACCAAAATGATGGCTGACTGCCAGTCAGGCAGCATGGCAGCACCGCATGCCCGTGGCCGCTAGATACTGACTCTGCAAAGCACCTGCCAGACCTGGGTTAGGCGGCCAGGCCTGCATCTCACCGGACCTGATGACCGCACTGGTCGGTTTTGGGCTTCTCCTGGCTTCCTCTGTTGTGCCTAGCATGGCAGCCAACAAAGGACTATAACCCTTTTGGTACCATCACAGGCTTGTGGGACACCCAAGTTTCTACTGCCCTCTGATGCCAGCAATTTCTTTTTCTTTCTAACTTTTTTTTTTTTTTTTGGTTTTTTTTTTTTTTTTGGTTTTTCAAGACAGAGTCTCTCTGTGTAGCCCTGACCGTCCTGGACTCACTTTATAGACCAGGCTGGCCTGGAACTCACAGCGATCCACCCGCCTCTGCCTCCCGAGTGCTGGGACTAAAGGTGTGCGCCAGCCACCATGGCTGGCCAGCAGTTTCATCCTAAAAAAGCTAACTGTAACATCCAGTGGAAAACTCAAGTTTCTACTCCCCAGTGAGACCAGGCTCCTCACCTCTTGCCCTGCCTCACCCCGAGTGCTCTAAGCCACTCCTGAGCAAAAAATGAGACCTTTGATCTTGAGCTCCATTTGTTCTCTGGGAGCAGGTGGCGCCTAGGCAAGCCCGCCAGACACCGGATCCTAGGCCACCAGCAGACAGTGAACAGCAGGCAGAGAGCAACCCTCTAAGATATTTTTGTGGGAAAGATTAAGCTTTGTCACAGGTGGAAGCAGTCTTGGCGGGCTTTACCCTTGGGGCACCCTATGAATACCTTGTGATAGACTGAGTGGAGCCATCCTGGACCTGGAATTCAGGAAGCAGACCTGGGAACCCCACCTGGGCTATTGTTTTCCTAATGGACCCTCAACGGGAGAAGGAGACCGCCCTTCCCATGTGACTCAGGCAGGTGGGGAAGAGAAAAACAACAGATTCAGCCAGGGGTTGGAGAGCGTGGGGAGAAAGCGAACAGGCTGGACTATCACGTGGGCCAGAGAGACACCTAAGGACTCATCCCGTGGAACGGATACCGGAAGGTTCACTCTTTTGTCCCTTTAACCTTTTTTCCTTCTTGTGTAAGCTAGTTGGGTTGTATAATAAAGTTTAATTGTTAAGAAACAGAGCCAACATATTTTGCTATTTCCCAGCTATGCACCCCGAGTTACTTGCCATGGTTGCTCCCGCCTCGGCTGCTTCTGTCCCGTCAGGCCAGCACTCATGGACATGTGCTCATGGCCCACAGCGCCCCGGGGGACCTCTCTCTCCCTAGCGTCCTCTCCTTATCCCCTCCTCAGGGTCCCCATCTGACCCCAGGACTCAGAACCTACGCTCCTACTCTTCTTCGGCCCAGTTACAGGCTGTCGGCAACTTTATTTAGCCAGTCAGAGGATATTAGCAAAGTTTTACCACATCACTTGGGGAGGGCTGTGTGAGAGAATGTGCTCCTCTGGGTGGCAGTCAGACTCTGGGGGTCAGTAAATTAGCATCTGGATGCATAGCACCAGACAAACCCCAGAGACACTGTGTGTGTGTGTATGTGTAAACTTAGGTGTGTTATTTATTATTTATTCTGATTTTTCGAGACAGGGTTTCTCTGTGTAGCCTTGGCCGTCCTGGACTCGCTTTGTAGACCAGGCTGGCCTCGAACTCACAGAGATCTGCCTGCCTCTGCCTCCTGAGTGATGGGATTAAAGACGTGCACCATCACACGTAGCCCAATGTAATTATATCTTAATTTCAGAAAGAAAATTTAGAGACACATTGTTGTGTTTCAGATTCCTTGACAAGTCTCTCAAATTAATAGAAATATTTGAGCATTAAAGAAACACTCCAAGGCCAGGCGTGGTGATGCACACCTTCAATCCCAGCATTCGGGAGGCAGAGGCAGGTGGATGGCTGTGAGTTCGAGGCCAGCCTGGTCTACAAAGTGAGTCCAGAACAGCCAAGGCTACAGAGAAACCCTGTCTTGAAAAAACAAAACAAACAGAAAACGAAACACCCCAAATACTTTAATTTTTTTTATTCAAAACTCTATTGAACTTACTAAAGCATTAATTTAAAAAACACACACACCACACATACATAGACACACCCACACCCACATACACACTCAAGAGCTGGACAGATGGTTCAGTATAGAAGAGCACTTTCAGATTTTCCAGAGTATTTGAGTTTTGATTTTAGCACCTGTGTTGGATGGCTCACAATTGTCTGTAACTACAGCTCCAGAGAATACAGTGCCCTCTTCTGGCCTTTGAGGGCACTTGCACTCTTGTATACATATGCACACACAGATACACAAGGTTACAGAGAAAAATATTTTATATAGATAATTTGCAGGATATGGTAACTCACACCTTTAATGCCAGCACGTGAAAAAGAGGGCAAGTGGGACTTTTTGTGTCAAGATAGCAAGTTTCAGGCCAGCCAAGATTACATAGTAAGACCCTGTGTTAAAACCACCACAATGGAGGATCCAAGATGGTGGCACCAAACACGCACGGTTTCTGATCTGTGGGACGGGGAATAGGGACCCAGCTGGGAGCTACAGATGGCAAGACCTGGAGATCCCTAGGTGAGAGGGGTCCACACACTGCAGAGCCCAGGTGGGTCTGGACTCAGCCATCTGAATGGCCCATGGAGAAAGACAGGTGTCCAGTCCCCAGAGGCTGGACCCATACCGGCAAGCAAGCTGGAGCTGTGCTATATATCACGGACTCCGTATCTGGGACTGAACTGTGGGCGGTGAAGCATCACAGTCTGGAGCTACTGGCCCGGGGTAAACTCAGGGGAGTGGATGGATTTGACCTCAGATCACCCCACCAGTCCACAGAAAGCCACAGGGCCTGGTGACCACGCAGGCACAGTACCCACAGCCCAGCGCAGCCAAGTGCGGGGAGCTGTACCTTCACTCTTTCTCTCTTCCTCTCCGACTGATCTGTGGGCCACAGAGAAACAGTGTCAGTGTTTGCTGGCCCAGGGGGAGCCAAGTGTGTGGGTCTGGGATAGACCTGACCTCAGATCATCCCGCCAGTCCACGGAGGGACCCAGGGCCCACACGGGGGCCCAGGCGGCTGTGGAAACGTTCTGCAGATACAGCTGCATTAGGCACACTCTCAGGTTGACTGATCTAAGCCTGCATGGTATGAACAGATCGGGCAGAAATCTACCCAGCCACCCCAGAGGACTGTTCCCAACACATGGGCAGAACTGAACCGGCCTGAGGGGATCAGGCAGAAACCTAACCAGCTGCCCCAACCCAGGGAGCCGTTCGCAAGCTCAGGTGGAGCCTAGCCAGATGCCACAACCAGAGGGAGTTCCTGGGCACTCAGACCAGCCTGAACTGGCCTGAAGGGATCAGGCTGAAGCCTAGCCAATTACCACAAGCCAGAAGGCAGTATCTGCTTTCTCAGGTGGGACTGAACCCTAGGCATTAAGGCCTGGATGGATCAGGCAGAAACCTAGCCAACCGCCACAATCCATCAGGGGTTCCGGAACTCTAGGGTGGACTGAGCCTAGGCCCTCAAAGCCGCAGTACCCAAGGGCAGGGTTTTCAAAGGCCAGCCAAAGACAGGATAACCGGCTTTATCTACAATACCTCAAACTGATTCTTGAGCACCAGCCTCTGCTGACCCAGTGGGACGCCAGGGTGTGGAGTAAAGCCCTCAGGATGTGAAACCAAGTGACCTGCCTGATCCAGGGAAGAGTTCCCTGATCCCTACAGATAAGGGCTCTCGACCTATAGACACTCACCAATGAACTCCTCTCAACCACCAGTAAAGGACACCAGAAACTACCTCCTAACATCAGAGACAGCAAGATGACTAAAGGCCAGTGTGAAAAAACAAAACAACAACAAAAACCAAAACAATATGGTATCTCCAGATCCCAGCTGTCCCAAGGAATTCAACCTTGAGAACTCAAGCACAAATGAGCCACAAGAATATGACCTCAAATTCTTAGTAATGAAGATGATAATGGAGAAAACTAATAAAATCCATAAACAAAGGCCAGAAGATGCAGCCAAACATATTGAAGACATTAAAGAGGTCTATAGAGAGGCACTGGAAGAAATTCAGGAAAATACAAAGAATCAAATAAAGGAAATCAATAAAACAGTTCAAGATCTGAAGATGAAAATAGAAACAATAATAAAAGCACAAATAGAAGAAAAACGGGAACACGATAACTTAGAGAAGAAAGCAGGCAATACAGAGGTTCCAGAATTCAAGAGATGGAGGAAAGAATCTTGGGAGTAGAAGATACAATTGAAGAGCTTGATGCAACCATGAAAGAAAATGTTAAATCTGAAAGATTCCTGCACAAAGCATCCAGGAAATCAAGGACACCATGAAAAGGGAAACCCGAGGATAATAGGCATCGAGGAGAGAGAAGACATCTGGTTCCAAAGCCCAGAAAATATCTTCAACAAAATCATAGAAGAAAATTTCCCCAATTTAAAGAAGGAAATGCAGGCTGGAGAGATGGCTCAGAGGTTAAGAGCCTTGATTGCGCTTCCAGAGGTCCTGAGTTCAATTCCCATCAACCACATAACCATCTATTATGTGATCTGATGTCCTCTTCTGGCCAGCAGGTATACATGCAGACAGAGCACTGTATAAATAATAAATAAATCTTAATAAAATAAAGAAGGAGATGCACCGGGCATGGTGGTGCATGCTTTTAACCCCAGCACTTGGGAGGCAGAGGCAGGCGGATCACTATGATTTTGAGGCCAGCCTGGTCTACAAAGAAAGTCCAGGACAGCCAAGGCTACACAGAGGACCCCTGTCTCAAAAAACCAAAAATAAATAAATAAATAAATAAAGCGATGCATATAAACATACAAGAGGCCTACAGAACACCAAATAGAATAGACCAGAAAAGAAAATCCTTCTGTCACATAATAATCAAAACACAAAATGTACAGAACAAAGAAAAAATATTAAAAGCGGCAAGGGAAAAAGGCCAAGTAACATATAATGGCAAACCTATCACAATCATACTCGACTTCTCAGCAGAGATCATAAAAGCCAGAAGGGTCTGAACAGAGAACCTGCAAATCCTAAGAGACCACAGGTGCCAAGCCAGACTATTATATCCAGTGAAACTTTCAATAACTATTGATGGAGAAAACAAGGTATTCCATGACAAAAACAAATTCAAACAGTACCTATCTACAAATCAGTCCCTACAGAAGTTAACTAGAAGGAAAACTCCAACACAAAGTGACAAACTACAGGAAATAGATAACTGTTGCAAAACATAACCACATAATCATTCTACTGCAACCAACATCAAAATCCAGGGACTTAACAGTCATTGGTAATTACTATCTCTCAACATCAATGGTCTCAATTCTCCAATAAAAAAGACACAGGCTAACTGAATGGATGCACAAACCAGACCCAACATTCTTCTGCATTCAAGAAAAGGTATTGCTTAGAAAAAGGTATTCTAAGCAAACAAAAAGAAGAAGCAATCTAATCTGGTGTAGTCATTTTAATATCTAATGAAATAGACTTTCAACCAAAATTAATCAAAAGAGATGAGGAAGGACACTTCATACTCATCAAAGGTAAAGTCAACCAAGATGACATCACAATTCTGAATATCTATGCCCCCAATACAACCGCACCCACATTTGTAAAAGAAATATTAAAAAGTAAACATTGATCTTCACACATTAATAATGGGACACTACAACACCCCACTTTCACCAAAGGACAGGTCAATGAAACAAACTAAACCAAGAAATAATGACACTAACCAAGTCATGAATCAAATGGATCTAACAGATATCTTCAGAACTTTTCACCCAAACACAAAAGATTATACTTTCTTCTCAGCACCTCATGGAACCCTCTCCAAAATTGATCATATAGTCGGTCTTTAGACTCAGAGTCTATCCCTGGAAGCCCAATTGAGAGTCAGAGTCCAGAGTCGATACAAAAGCAAAGGAATTTTATTGAGCTGACGCAAGGCAGCTGAATGCCTTGGCAGCCTTCAATAGGGAGGCTTGAGTCTCCCACAACCAAAATGGCTGCTAGTCATGTGACTGACCTTAACCAAGATGGCGGTGAAGCTCTGGCCCCTCCCTTTTTATCACTGATTCAACATGGCAACCAGCCATGTGGTGTTAGAGGCTGTGGCGGGCAATTAAAAACATAAATAAATAAAGGTGGAATCTTACACAAGCTGAAAGCATAATGGTTGCACGCTGGCTAAAGCTGATAGCACTCTGGCTAACTTGAATTCCACAGTGTCACAAAGCGAGCCTCAACAGCTACAAGAAGATTGAAATAATACCTTGTATCCTATCAGATCACCATGGAATAAAGCTGGACCTCACCAACAATAGAAATAACAAAAAATTAACACACACATGGAAACTAAACAACTCTCTACACTTAATGACACCTGGCTCAGGGAAGAAACAAAGAAATTAAGGACTTCCTGAAATTCAATGAAAATGAAGGAACAACAAACCCAAGTCTATGGCACAGATTGAAAGCAGTGCTAAGAGGGAAATGCATAGCACTAAGCGCTTTCATAAAGAAATTGGGAACGTCTCATACAGGCAACTTAACGACACATTTGGAAGCCCTAGAAAAAATCAGAAACACCCAAGAGGAGTAGACGGCCGGAAATAATCAAACTCAGGGCTGAAATCAGTAAATTAGAAACAAAGAGAACAAATAAAACAATCAACAAAACTAGGAGCTGGTTCTCTGAGAAAATCAACAAGATAGACAAACTATAGGGCAGTTAGCTAAAAGGCAGAGTCCCTTTGTTTATTTAAAAAGATGCACATTAAAAATTTGTGAAGGGCGAGTCCAGGACAGCCAAGGCTACACAGAGAGACCCTGTGTCAAAAAACAAAAACAGCCGGGTGGTGGTGGCGCACGCCTTTAATCCCAGCACTCGGGAGGCAGAGGCAGGTGGATCGCTGTGAGTTCGAGGCCAGCCTGGTCTACAAAGCGAGTCCAGGACAGCCAAGGCTACACTGAGAGATGCTGTCTGGAAAAACCAAAACCAAAACAAACAGAAAAATTTGTGAAGGTAAGCCAGGCCCAGTGGTGCAAACTTGTAATCACAGTGCTCTGGAGGAAGAGACAGAAGGATTGTTGTGAGTTCGAGGACAGCCTGGTCTATAAAACTCGTCCAAGACAGCCAAGGCCACACTGAGAAACCCTGACTGGGGGGCGGGGTGGGGCAGACACACAAAAACTTGCAAAGAACTAAAAGACCACACAATCTCCGTGGAATTGAGATATTTCTTGTTTATTTCTATTTTCCATATTTCCTAAAACGAACGCACAATAATTTTGCCAACAAAATAACAGCCTTCAAAACAAAATAATAAACGAACAAATCTTGGCCACGGGTCTGGGAGGAGCTTCAGTAAATAAAGCACCACAGCCCGCTTTGCCCAACCAATCCATTCTCAGGAAGAGCCCTGCTTAGCGCATGCGTAGTCTCCCTCAGTTTCCCACAAGCCCTCTCCAGCCGGGCTACGCCGTGAAATCTGACTCCCGCGGGCTCCCGTCGCAGAGGCCGGAAGTTCGACATTGCTTCCGGGCCGTCCCTCTGCTCTCTCCCTGGTCTCCCTCACGCTGCTTCCCCTCCCCCGCCGTCTCCCCCATCGGTCTGCGCGTCGGTCGGCGAGGCCCGGCCCCGGAGGCGACCCGGGGTCCGCGCGGTGAGACGCGGCCCTGCGGGCGGGAGTCGGAGCTGCGGGGGAGCACGGGCCGAGGTGGGCGGCGGCCGGGAGAGCGGCGGGGCGGGACCGGGCTGCGGCGGGGACGGCGGGGGCGGGAGGCCGAGCGCGGCGGGGGCGCGGACCTGAGGCCGCCTTCCTTCCCCGCCATGCCCCGGCCGCCGCGACCCCGGGCGTGTGTGCGCGGGGAAGACCTGGGCTCGGCGTCTGTGCGGTCGGTCTGTCTGTCTGTCGGTCGGTCGGTCGGTGTGTCTGTCTGTCTGTCGGTCGGTCTGTCTGTCCGTCTCCCTGCGCGCGCGGCCTCCGGGCCCGGGGCGCCGAGAACCCCGCGCAGCAGCCGTTAGCCCCTCGCACGGCGGTGGAAGTTGTGAAAAGTCAACTCCAACCAGGGAGACCGAGTAACGCACGGAAAACCGGGGCTGGGAGGAGCGAACGGGGGTTGGTTCTCACGAGTCGGCGGGCCCCGGGCTGGGGCTGCGGAGGAGCCGCGGCGCGCAGGCGGAGCCACGGTCTCGGTTGACGGAGGAGCGTCGTCCGCAGAAATGCCTTCCTTTGCCGGGGAGGAGCACCGCAGCCCAGCCTCGGACGCGCCGTCCCGGGCAGCAGCCGCCTGCGGCCCCCGGGTGCCGTTCAGGCTTCGGCTTTCGGTCTGCAGCGGGAGATGCGCTCCCTCGGAGCATCGTCTCCGGCTCCTCCCGGAGAAGGCGGGGAGAGGCTGCGGGGGAGGGCTGCGTCCCGCCGGGAGCCGGGCGGCGCCTGAGCTGAGTGGCCGTGGCTTCCCGTTGTCGCGCACAGGGCGGAAGCATGTCCTCCCTCCCCGGGGGCGTCAGTTCGGATGCAGCCCGCGCCGCGGCGGAGTCTGAGGACATCGCTGAGCTGCAGCGGGCGGTGGTGGAGGAGCTGGGGATCTCCATGGAGGAGCTGCGCCAGGTCATCGACGAGGAGCTGGAGAAGATGGACTGCATCCAGCAGCGCAAGCAGCAGCTAGCCGAGCTGGAGTCGTGGGTGCTGCACAAGGAGGCCGAGGTGGCTCACGTCGATCGGCTGTTTGATGACGCGTCCAGGTAAGGATCCGTGCCCCGTGCCCCAGGCGGGGATGCCCGGTCTGCGGGCTTCCTGGGGCGGCCGCTCATGGCGTTGGAGGGAGCGCTTTCCGCTTTGCGAAGTTCAGTCGTGGGGGACCTTAGGCTTCCGTGAGTTTAGAGTGCAGAGTTGCAGCGTCTGCCTTTCACTCGTGGGCAGCTGCTACACGGTCAG
>OU015751.1:124345093-124361313 GCA_907169655.1 Acomys percivali | reverse complement strand
TTCAGGGCTGAGCACACAGCAGCCCCTTGTTCTGTAATGGTGAAGACAGTTTGGTCAAACTTTTGGAGGCCGGATATGGTAGTACATGCTTTTACCCAACACTGAGAAGGCAGAGGTAGGTGCATCTCTCTGAGTTTGAGGACAGCCTACTCTGCCCAGCAAGTTGTAGGCCAGGCAGGACTCAAGAGTGAGACCCTGTCTCAGAATGAGGAAGGGCAAGGCCTGGGCGTGGATACTGAGGAGTTGTGTCCTGTTCGCTGGATGGAGGGTCTGGAATATGTTGGTTTTGAGACAGGGTCTTTTGTGACTCAAGCAGGCCTAGAATTGAATGTGTAGGTGAAGGTGCCTCCAACTCCCTGACCTTTCTGCCTGTGTACTAAACGCTGAGGTTGCACATGGGTGCCTCACCGTTGGCGTTTGTAGATTGGCAAATGGCAGTAAGTACATGAGAAGATGCTCAGTGTCACTCATCAGGGGGCGACATGTACATCGAACCACTCATTCATTAACTGCAGTGCATGCTTGTGAGACACACATTCAGGGGCACAGCTCTTGTTGGGGTTTTGTTTTTCAAACAGGGTTTCTCTGTGTAGCCTTGGCTGTCCTGGACTCACTCTGTAGACCAGGCTGGCCTGGAACTCACAGTGATCCACCTGCCTCTGCCTCCCGAGTGCTGGGATTACAGGTGTGTGCCACCTTGCCTGGTAGTAAGAACTTTTAAAATTAAGTGAATTTTAGAATGATTTCCTTAGATAAAGTAGCCATATTTCATGTACACTAAGAGCCAGGTGTTAATGGCGTGGACAGTGATATTTCTGGGGCATTTCTGTCATCATCAGCACTTCTGTCACACCGTGCTTTTTGAAATAAGCATTTGTTCAAGTTCTATAACTTTGTCTCATTTTTAAATTGTGTGAACAATTAATAAACTACTGCTATAAAATTTCAATGGACGATGACTACCTTCAGTGTTGTAATCTACTGTCTGTCTCAGTACTTATGCGGGGGTGAGCACTGGCAGACACCGGCCGGCCTGTCTGTAGACCCTGACGCAGCAGGCTGGCTGAGCACTGGCCGCTCTGTCTGTGGACCCTGACGCAGCAGGCTGGCTGAGCACCGGCCGCTCTGTCTGTGGACCCTGACGCAGCAGGCTGGCCTAACTAGGTTATGGTCCTCCTGCCCTACTTGATCTTATTTTGACACCGGGTCCCAGTTGCCCAGCGTAGCCAGTTCTTACTCTGTAGCCAAGGCAGGGTCTGCAGGTGCCGTGCTCCTGCCTCAGTCTTGCACAAAGCGGGGATTTTTAGGCTTTGACACCAGACCCTGCTTTCCTTCAATACTTTCTTTCTTATATATATTTATTTAAAATACTTTGTTATTCTTATTGGTACTAGGATTGAAACCAGGGCCTTACACGTGCTGGGCCAGCACTCTGCCACTGAGCTACATCTCCAGACTATTAAATTGCTTTCATCAATAATGTTTTCCCACTTGGAATTTGAGGTCATTTAGTTATGGCTTCACTGTAAATTCCAGCACCTACATCTTTACAAGCTCATTTGACTTCTTTCCCTCCATAGGTGATGCTGGCAGCAGAACTCCAAAGGACCAGAAGGTGAGTTGGGTTAGGCATAGGAAACGAAGAAGAATGAAATTGGGCTGGAGGGATAAATCAGTGTTTAAGGAGAGCACACTGCTTTTCTAGAGGACTTGAGTTCAGCTCCAGCACCCATGGTGGGAAGCTTTCAACCGCTGTAACTTAACTCCAAGGAATCCAGTACCCTTTTCTGGATTCTGCAGGTTCCTACACAGAAGTGACATTCACTATACACAATTAAACAGGCATAAAACATTATTTTGTGGGGTTGTTTGGTTTGGTTTAGTTTGGTTTTTCAAGACAGGGTTTCTCTGTGTATCCTTGGCTGTCTTGGACTCACTTTGTAGACTAGGCTGGCCTTGAACTCACAGTGATCTGCCTGCCTCCTGAGTGCTCGGATTAAAGACATGTGCCACCACGCCTGGCAATATAAAACATTATTAAAGCCAGGCAGGGTGGCATAAGCCTTGAATCCGAGCACTGGAGAAGCTATGGAAGATAGATCTCTGTGAGTTCAAAGTCAGCCTGTTCTATGTAGAGAATTCCAGGACAGCCAGGGCTACGTAGACAGAGAAACCCTGTTGGGAAAAACCAAAAGAGAAAGAGAAATGGACAGAGGGAGGGAGGGAGAGAGGAAGATCAGAAGTTGAGGCTCATCCTCAAAGGCTTAGGATAAAGATGACCCTTTCCTGTGCTCGCTTCGGCAGCACATATACTAAAATTGGAACAATATAGAGAAGCTCAGCATGACCGCTGCGCAAGGATGACACGCAAATTCATGAAGCGTTCCATAGGGAGGGTAAAAGCAGGAGGGAGGGAGGAATGGGAGAATACAAGGGATGGGATAACAAATTAGATGTAATCTGAATAAATTAATTAAATTTTTAAAAAAAGGAGGGCCGGGCGAGGTGGCACACACCTTTAATCTCAGCACTCCGGAGGCAGAGGCAAGCGGATCACTGTGAGTTCAAGGCCAGCCTGGTCTACAGAGTGAGTCCAGGACCCCAAAGGCTAACACAGAGAGACTGTCTTCAAAAACCAAGAAAGAGAGAGAGAGAAAGAGAGAAAAGAAAAGAGGCCAGGTGTGGTGGTGCATGCCTTTAATCCTAGCACTCGGGAGGCGAAGTGGGCAGTCTACAAAGTGAGTCCAGGACAGCCAAGGCTACACAGAAACCCTGTCTCAGAGAAAAAGAAAAGGAAAAAAAAGATGACCTTTTCCTTTAAAAAGAAGAAAAAGAAGTTGGTCTAGAGCACTGGCTGCTCTTCCAAGGACCCAGGTTCAGTTCCCAGCACCCACGTGGCAGCTCACAACTGTCTGTAATTAGTTTTAGGGGATCCAGCACCTCATACAGATAAACATGCAGGCAAAACACCAATGGACGTAAGATGAAATGAAATGAAGAAGGCTTTGCAAGTGGTAATCAGTCTTGTTCTGAGCACAGTCCTGATGCTTCACTGTGTTCCCCATGTATAAGCCTCGTTAGTTGGAATCCCCGGGCAGATGTTTCAAGAATACTGAAAAATGGGGAGTTTGCCTCTCTCTGGCCTCCAAGTATAATTGCATCTATCTTAAGTGTTGAAGACAGGCTCCTCACAGGAAGTGCTCTTTTTCCTTCCTGACTGACTGACTGACTGACTGACTGACTTGGCAGGATCAGCGATGTGAACCAGGGCCACGTGCCAGTGCTGCCTCCTGAGTCTCTGGCATCTCACGGTGTGTCTACCTCATGATACTGAGTTTTTCTTTGTCTTCTATTTTCCTGCAGCTCCGTGAAGCTATGGCTGCGCTAAGAAAATCAGCCCAAGATGTCCAGAAGTTCATGGACGCCGTCAACAAGAAGAGCAGTTCTCAGGATCTACATAAAGGTCAGTGTGGAGGTGTGCCTGCATGGACACAGGAGAGGTCTTCGTGAGGAGTAACCGGCGGTCAGCTTTGCATCCCAAAGCCTGTCTGTCTTGTCTGTTTCTTGTAACATTAGTTTTGTGTCCACAGTCAGTCTGCTATTGATTGATGTGGTGACTCAGCCGTTAAGTGTTGTTGCTGTGCTGTCAATAAGGGGTTAGGACTATGCGTCGTGGTGGCACCTGTTGGTAGGGTATGCCGAAGGAGTGAGAAACATGCGCTGTTCTGTAGGAAGTTTCTCCTGTTAGCATAAACAGTTGAGCTGTCTTGTACTTCTGCCCCTGTGCAGGGGTTCAGCAAAAGTGGCTAATGGTCACAGAATACCTGTTGCCCTAGTTTGCATATTACTCTCTCTGTTTGTTTGTGACTGTATCTTGTATGTCCCAGGCTGGCCTTGAGCTTGCTATCTTGCTGAGGATGACCTTAACGTTTCGGTCCTCCTGCCTTCCCTGTGTGAGTGCTTGAACTACTGTGCCGGCGTGTGCAGAGCTGAGGTGCAAGTGCAGAGCGCTGTGCACGCTGTGCAAGCCCTCCACCAGCTGAGCCACGCCCCTGCTCGCAGCCCAGCCTCTTGACCTGTCCTTTCTCCATCCCACCTTAACATCGCTGTATAACAAAGGTGCGTGTATAGGAGCCTTGGGTCAGATGTCTGGAGAGCTGAGCAAAGATGGAGACCTGGTAGTCAGCATGCGGATCCTGGGCAAGAAGAGGACCAAGACGTGGCACAAGGGCACCCTGATCGCCATCCAGACCGTCGGTACGTCTGCCCCAGCAGGAGGAAGGAGGAGGGCACGGGCGGCCTGCAGGGCTCCATTGCTGAGTCTCCCCAAAAGCCTGTCCTTTGTCGCCTGTGTTACAGCCAGGACTTACAGAGAAAGGAGCGCTTCTTTGTTTTTCTTTCTAAAATTTCGTTTGTTTGTTTGTGTTCTCTTTTACACAGGGCTAGGAAAGAAATACAAAGTGAAATTTGACAACAAAGGAAAGAGTCTGCTGTCTGGGAACCATATTGCCTACGATTACCACCCTCCTGCTGACAAGCTGTTTGTGGGCAGTCGAGTGGTGGCCAAGTACAAAGATGGCAGTCAGGTCTGGCTTTACGCTGGCATTGTAGCTGAGACCCCCAACGTCAAGAACAAGCTCCGGTATGTCAACAGGGACTGTAGATTGTACGGAGCAGGAGGTGGGAGCACAGTGCCCATCTGGGCATGCTGTGGCCTGTGGTCCAGATTTCACCATTGGCTTTTGTGTTCTCAGTCCCTTAGGGTCAAAAGCCTTTCTGTTTTTCCATGTGCGTTATATATGCATATATTTTATGTAATTTTAAATAAATGTATATATACATATATGTACATGTATAAATATATGTGCATACTTTAAAGACGTCTCTAGCATAGCTTAGGCTGCTGTCGTGCTTCTTGTACCCCCGGCCAGTCTGGGATTCATGTGCCTCCCATCTCTGTCCCCTGAGTGCAGGAATTGGAGACATGCCTTCCATGTAACCCTAACTGGCCTGGAGTTTGTAGAAATCCTCCTCCTCTCGCCTGGGTGCTGAGATTAAAGGTGTATGCCACCATTCCTGGAAGAATGAATAATTTTTAGAAAAGAGGGTAGATTCTTGCTTAGTATAAGAAAAAAAATCTTTGGATGGAAGTAAAAGATTGGACTGCTGTGATTCAAAGAATATAAAGTATTATAATGTGTATTCCGTGGGAAAGTGTTCTCTATAGCATCCATGTTTTTTTCCTTTTTCTTTTTCCCTTCAGATTTCTGATTTTTTTTGATGATGGCTATGCTTCCTATGTGACTCAGGCAGAGCTATATCCCGTTTGCCGACCACGTGAGTGTCCTTTACACAGTGCCTCAGCTCTGATTTCCTTCTCTACTTCTTCTTTTAAGGATTTGTTGTTTATTAAGTATACAGGACTCTGCCTGCATGTATACCTGCACACCAGAGGAGGACATCAGATCACGTTATAGATGGTTGTGAGCCATCGTGTGGTTGCTAGGAATTGAACTCAGGACCTCTGAGCCCTTAACCTCTGAGCCATCTCTCCAGCCCTTGACGTTTGCATCTTATAGATGTGCTTTGATTTCTAGACACTAAGGCTTAAAGAGGGCTGTCCTCACGTTTCACATTTCTATTAGTGTTGTCTAAGAAGCTGTGTCCATGTATGTGTGTGTATGTGCGCGCGCACACGCGAGTGCGTGTGTGAGCGTGTGCACGTGGGCGTGTGTATGCGTGCGTGGGCGTGTGTGTGTGTGTGTGTGTGTGTGTGTGCGCGCGCGCGCGCGCGGTCAGCATTGGGTTTCACTCCTTTGGCGTACCTACCTTCTTTGCTTTTTGTGTTAATGCTTTATTTTATTTGGATGAGTGTGTGCTGCCATATATGTGCATGTGCATCTCCTTGGACTGAGTTAGATCTGGTTCTGAGCTGCCATTGGGTGCTAGGATTTGAACTGACACTGGCAGTGCAAGTGCACACTGCACGGTCAGATCTTCATAGTTGCGAAGCAGGCACATTAACAACTGTGTTATCTCCGCAGCCTTCATAACTGCTTATTTTACTTACCTTTTGAGACAGGGCTTGTTCACATAGTCCTGGCTCTCCTAGAACTACACTGACCAGGGGACCCTTGAGCCTACAGTGTGGCCTACCTGCCTGTACCTCCCACAGTTATTTTATTTTTGGTTTTTGGTTTTATTTTTTAGAGACAGGGTTTCTCTGTGTAGCCTTAGCGGTCCTGCACTCAATTTTTAGACCAGGTTGGCCTCGAACTCAGAGATCTGTGGCCTCTGCCTCTCAGTGCTGGGATTACAGGCCACCACCACACGCACACCTGCTCCCACAGTTATATTTAGTCTCTGTGTGTTACACCTGTGCACTCACCTATTGAGTCGGGTGTGAAGATGCCCCATGTTTTTGTTACTCACTTCCTTCTTGCCTTGAAATTGGACCTCACTGAAGCCAGCTCATTCTGAGTAGGTTAGCTAGCCAGAGAGCTCCCGGGATGCACCTGTATCCACCCCTAAGGCTGCAGTTACAGGCACGCATAGCTCTTTCACATGACTGTTGAGGCTTTTGCACATGTCCACATGCACACTTGAATTACAGGAGTTTTTACCCACTGAGCTATCCCTAGATCCACAGTTGTTTTCAATTGCGGAAGAGTAGTTTTCTGCTTATCATTGCTACCATGGAAATAAACAGCATCTTTGAGTTTTGTTTTTCTTTGTTTGTTTGTTTGTTTGTTTTGGTTTGTGTAGCCTTGACTGTCCTGGACTCACTTTATAGTCCAGGCTGACCTCGAACTCACAGCTATCCTCCTGCCTCTGCCTCCCGAGTGCTGGGATTAAAGGTGTGCACCACCACGCCCGGCGCAGCTTTGAGTTTTTAAGTTTTTTGTTGTTCTTGTTGTTTTGAGTGTTTAAGTTTTATGTTTGCATATTCACATGTGTTTGGGCATGTATGTAGGCCAACATCAACACTGTATGCCTTCCATAATGACTATCTACTTACTGGCGTGCACCACCACACGCACACCTGCTCCTACAGTTATATTTAGTCTCTTGTGTGTTACACCTGTGCACTCACCCCCAGCTAGCCAACCCCAGCTAGCCAGGCTGTCCTCAGGGTGTTGTGTCTCCGCCCCCTGAGTGTTCGGGCTCTAGGCAGTCTGCACAGTGCTCAGCCTTTCCAGGGCTCGTGGGTCTGAACTCTAGTCGTCATGCTTGTGTAGCAGGTGCTATCTCTCCAGTGGTGCAGCTGGCCTTGAATTCCTAGTGTACCAAGGCTGTCCTTGAATGCCAGGGTTATAGATACATGGTGGCTCTCATAACTATAGTGTGTCTGGGGGTGGGGGAGAGCTACGCTGGCTTGCTTGCTGCTGGGTGAGGCGTCACACTCTTCGGATCCACCTTCCCCTCACATTGCTGGAGTTGCAGTCGTGTGCTGTGTCACGCAGCCTTTGTGAGTATGGATGTCTGCATTCGGCTTGAGGATGGCTCAGCAATTAAGAGCACTTGGTGCTTTTGCAGAAGACCCAGGTTCAGTTCTCAGCACTCTTATTTGGCAACTCACAGCTGTCTATAACTCCAGTTCCACAGGACCCCATGCCCTCTGCTGACTTTTTTGGGGACTGACTGCACATACATGATACACAGAAATACATACAGACAAAACACTCATAACTAAAATAAAAATAATAACTCTTTAAAAGAAATAAGGTTTATAGGAGTATGGAAAAGAAAACAGTAGGCTGTAGTGTAGCTGAGTGGTGGTGAGCTCTTACTTTGTATGTGGAAGGCTCTAGGCTTGATCACCTCAACATTGATAAGAAAAAGAAGCAAGCCAGACGGTGGTGCGTTCCTTCGATCTCAGCACTCAGGGAGGCAGAGGCAGGAGGATCTCTGGAGGCCAGCCTGGTTTACAGAGTGAGTTCCAGGACAGCCAAGACTACACAGGAAATCTCTGTCTCAAAAAACCAAAAAAGAAGATGCAAACATAGTGAGACTGTGCCTTTAAAAAAAAAGTGTGTTTGGGATGGGGGGGGCTAATTTTTTGTTTCATGTAGTAGTTAGTAAGAATCTCTATAAAGTGAAATGTCTGTGTTTTACATAATTGCTCAGATTTGTGTATAGCTTGATTTAGTATTTACCTGATTTTATTTGCATTTGCACATTAGGTTCTATACTTAAGATAGTCTCAGTTGGGTGGCAGTGTTGCACACCTGTAATCCCAGCACTCGGGAGCCAGAGGCAGGTGGATCTCTACAAGTTGGAGCCCAGCCTGGTCTACAAAGTGAGTCCAGGACAACCAGGACTACACAGAGAAACCCTGTCTCAAAAAAAAGAAAATAAAAAAAAAGATGGTCTTGGTTTTGCTCCCGTTGAAGTTATTTGTTTTCTTTCAGTTTTAAAAGTGCCCCCCCCCCATTCTTCCCTTTTGAGCCATGTCCTTCCTGTCCTCAGCTGTGCTGCTTTCCTTTGGACAGTGAAGAAGACTTGGGAGGACATAGAGGACAGCTCCTGCCGAGACTTCATTGAGGAGTACATCACTGCCTACCCAAACCGCCCCATGGTTCTTCTCAAGAGCGGCCAGCTTATCAAGACTGAGTGGGAGGGCACATGGTGGAAGTCTCGCGTGGAAGAGGTGGACGGCAGCCTCGTCAGGATCCTGTTTCTGGTAATGCTCTTCTGAAGAAGAGCTGTGGTAGGCTGAGGGGCAGGTGGCTGCCAGGCCCGATGATCAGAGGTGATCGTGGCCAGGCCTCCACGGGAGACAGGGTTGATTCTAAACCTGAGCCTGCTGCTCTGCCTTCCTTTCCTTCTGCCTCCCAGGATGACAAAAGATGTGAGTGGATCTACCGAGGCTCTACACGCCTGGAGCCTATGTTCAGTATGAAGACATCCTCAGCCTCTGCAATGGAAAAGAAGCAAGCGGGGCAGCTCAGAACCCGTCCTAATATGGGTGCGTCCTAAAAGATACCTAGGGAAGGGAAGGGACAGGATAGACCAGTGGAGGAGATTACGGACGGCAGCTAACCTTTTATTTGCCAGAACAGCACCACAGCCTCACTGATAGCGTAATGTGTCCAGAGTATTTCCATTAGTGGTGATGGATTGTGGAGCTGCCACTACATTTCTGTGGCTCTGATTCTAAATATCCCATAAGGCCGCCTGTAACCAGTTCCAGCATTTGGAAGACAGAAGTGGGAATACCAGGGATTTAAGACCATCCGTGGGTCCGTGTCACCATGCCTCAAAACAACAAGGCTTTCCAAAACCAGGGTTCTAGTTTACATCCTTAGTGGTAGAAATCGTGAATACAAATAATCCTAACACTTAGAAATTGCCATTTGTCACTATTGTGTATAGATACAGGCATGCACATGTCCAAGTTCTTTTCTTTTTTGGTTTCTCGAGACAAAGTTTCTCTGTGTGGCCTTGGCTGTCCTGGACTCTATGTGTAGACCAGGCTGGCCTCGAACTCACAGCGATCCACCTGCCTCTGCCTCCCAATGCTGGGATTAAAGGCGTGCGCCACCGCGCCTGGCGCATGTCCAGGTTCTTCTGTGGCCGAGGTCAGTCGTGGGTCAGTGCCCGGCTCCCTCCTTGTTTAAGCCAGACTCTGTTGTTCATGGCTGCAGCGTGCAGGGCGAGCTGCCCGCGCTGGGGACTCTCCATCCTCCTCAGGGGCACTGGCATAACACAGTGCAGCGCCCGTGCCTGACTTTACTGTGTAGGTTCTGTGACTTTGCAGTCAGGTCCTTATGCTCGTGTGCTGAACATTGCCATATTACATGTTGCATTTTTGTTGGGTTTTTTTGTTGTTGTTGCTTTGAGACAGGGTTTCTCTGTGTAACAGCTCTGGCTGTCCTAGAACTCTCTCTGCCTAGCCTCAAACTCAGATGTCCCTACCTCTGCCTCCCAAGGGCTGGGACTAAAGGCGTCCACTGCCCAGCCATTTGCTACACTTTTATATGTTAGTTGATAGGGCGTGTGAATAAGAATATTTGACAGAGCTGTTGCCCCTCAGCAGTCAGCCCCTGTTTGTTTTTTCTGTAGGTGCTGTGAGGAGCAAAGGCCCTGTGGTTCAGTACACACAGGATCTAACAAGCGCTGGAACCCAGTTCAAGCCTATGGAGCCCCCACAGCCTGCTGCCCCGCCTGCCCCACCTGCCCCACCTGCCCCGCCTGCTGCACTTCCTCTTTCCCCGCAAGCAGGTGACACCGAGTGAGTCCTTCTCATTCTTCTTCCTACTTTTGTTTTTATTTTTGGGTTTTGTTTTGTTCTGTTTTTCGAGACAGGGTTTCTCTGTGTAGCCCTGGCTGTCCTGGACTTACTTTGTAGACCAGGCTGGCCTCGAACTCATGGAGATCCGCATCCCTCTGCATCCCGAGTGCTGGGATTAAAGGCATATGAGCCACCACAGCCCGACTGTTTTGTTTGTTTTTAACCACACATACCATTTGAATCCTCACTATATGGTCTCTTCTCAACCCTGCTAGAAGCTTAGAAAGCCAGCTTTCTCAGTCTCGGAAGCAAGTGGCCAAAAAGAGCACATCGTTCCGGCCAGGGTCTGTGGGCTCTGGCCATTCTTCCCCGGCCTCGCCCACACTCAGTGAAACTGCGCCTGCTGGGAAACCTGGAATCAACCAGACGTACAGGTAAGGAAACCTCAGACTTGGACAGCCTGACAAGGTGCTCTGCTGGCAGGGTCTCTAAGGGCCTTTGAAGTTATGTTAGTGAGAAACTTGGACTTGAAAAGGCAACTTCTGAGAATTCGGTAATAAGAATAGTTAAGTTAAAACCGAGCACTACAGATGCAGAAACAGGTGGATCTCTGTGAGTTTCAGCACAGCCAGAGCCACACAGAGAAACCCTGTCTTGAAAGAAAAGAATGGTTAAGTTAGAAATGTCATGTCTAAGAAACGCTGTCATCAGCAAGTCATTTGCGGAGACTTTGGAATGTGGTGTCTTCATCATTGCTTCAGCAGACCCCTCGCAGTCGGCCAGCGCGCTGAGGACACAAAGCACACAGGCGCTCTGCTGGACGACTAGACTACTTTCATAGCGTAAGACATGCAGGAAAGGCAGCCTGCTGAACTCTGTCTGTGACGAGTAAACCGAGTGTCACTGCATCGTTGTCCAGGCTTGTTTGATAAGGCCAGGGCTCTGCCATTTTCCCTTAGCACCCAGAGCACAGCTGGTGCATTAGGACGATAGAGTAGAGGGTTGGGAGCCGCAGGGTAACCTGGGCTACTTGATGAGACCCTGTCCTTAAAAAAAGAAGATGACAGGAAGGATGACTGTGCAGCAGAGGCACGTCACCTTCTGATCTGATATTATGCACTTAATTTGTAGATCACCTTTGGCCTCAGTGACATCTACCCCAGCACCTGCAGCCCCTCCAGGGCCTGTGGCTCCTCCGGCCTTCCATGGCATGCTAGAGCGGGCACCAGCCGAGCCGTCCTACCGTGCCCCCATGGAGAAGCTTTTCTACTTACCTCATGTCTGCAGTTACACTTGTCTGTCGCGGGTCAGACCCATGAGGAGTGAGCAGTACCGGGGCAAGAACCCTCTGTTAGTCCCGCTCCTGTATGACTTCCGGAGGATGACAGCCCGGCGGAGAGTTAACCGCAAGATGGGGTTCCATGTTATCTACAAGACACCCTGTGGTCTCTGCCTTCGGACAATGCAGGAGATTGAACGCTACCTTTTTGAGACTGGCTGTGACTTCCTGTTCCTGGAGATGTTCTGCTTGGACCCATATGTTCTTGTTGATAGAAAGTTCCAGCCCTTTAAGCCTTTTTACTACATCTTGGACATCACTTATGGCAAGGAAGATGTTCCCTTGTCCTGTGTTAATGAGATTGACACGACTCCCCCACCGCAGGTGGCATACAGCAAGGAGCGCATCCCTGGCAAGGGCGTCTTCATTAACACAGGCCCTGAGTTTCTGGTCGGCTGTGACTGCAAAGACGGCTGTCGGGATAAGTGAGTGGGCGGGTGGGCGGGGCCTGCTCCTTCTGCCCTCAGCTTTCTACCGCTTTTATTCTCTGTATTTGAATTGCTTTCTCCTCCTCTTCCTCCTCTTCCTCCTCCTCCCCCCCCTCCCCCTCCTCCCCTCCTCCTCCCCCTCCTCGCCCCTCCTCCTTCCCCCTCTTTCAGCTAGAACTCTGCTAAGGCCACCATGAAATGCAGAGAGAAATTGGGTATAATAGCACATACCTGTAATCTCAGCATGTGAGAAACTGAGGCAGGAGCATCTTGAGTTTTGGGCCAGCCTGGGCTTTATAACAACTTTGAAGGTAGGCTGGGCTAGCTACATAGTGAGATCTTACTGAAAATAAGAAAGTCATGGAGGCAGAGGCAGGTGGATCTCTGTGATTTCGAGGCCAGTCTGGTCTACAAAGCAAGTCCAGAATAGCCAGGGCTACACAGAGAAACCCTATCTCAAAAAAAAAAAAAAAGAAAGAAAGAAAGAAAAAGAAAGTCATGAAGTAGGAAGACCAGGGTCTAAGAGTCTAGTATGGCCCCAACAGTGATCCTGGGAACATACATATCTGTGTGTTCTGTCCCCACACAGAGAAACCCTGTCTTGGAAAAAAAAAAAAGGAAGAAGAAGAAGAAGAAAATATTTCGTTATTACTGTATCCCCATCCTTTGTTATTTGTTTTTCACCCTAAACTTCAAGTTTATTGAGGACATGAAGGACCCCTGAGAGTCCCTGGTGACTGAGGGTAAGGTCTTGGCTTCTCCCTGGCCAGGGAGAGTGTTTTCATAACCAAAGACTGCCTTAAAGCATGGCGCTTTTTAGAAATCCGTTTATTTATTTATTTTTTAAATATTTATTTAATTTTAATTTGTGTACGTTGGTGTGGGGGTGTCAGATCTTGGAGTTAGAGACAGTTGTGAGCTGAAACATGGCGCTTTTTTTGCCGAGCCATGGTGGCGCACGCCTTTAATCCCAGCCCTCAGGAGGCAGAGGCAGATAGATCTCTGAGTTCGAGGCCAGCCTGGTCTACAAAGAGAGTTCCAGGACAGCCAGGGCTACACAGAGAAACTGTCTCAATGGAAGACAACAAAGCTGGGTGTGCTGTCTTTTGGCTCCACCTTGCCACAGTAGGGCTTGCTTCATGCTCGGGTTGGCCCGTGGAGGTTGAAGTCTTTCTATAGTTCTCACATTTTGTGCAGGCTTTGCCAGAAAAGTCACTCAACAAGTGCACCTCCTTGTCACACATGGGGCGCCTTGGGTGTGGTGTGGCAGAGCCTGGCCAGAGGCAAGTGGCTGCAGTTGTGGGCTCCGGACTCAGTTTTGGTTTCACACAGTCTATTGTAGCTTAGGCCGGCCCGGAACTCACTGTGTAGATGAGGCTGGTGGTTGAGCCCTGATGTTCCCGCCTCCGTGTCTCAGGTGTTGGATTACAGATCTGCGTCACTCTACAGCTCCCAAGCTTCAGGCGCCTAAAGAAAGTCCCAGCTCTAGCTGTCATCCTTTTCTCTACAGATCCAAATGTGCCTGCCATCAGCTAACTATCCAGGCCACGGCCTGTACCCCAGGAGGTCAAATCAACCCTAACTCTGGCTACCAGTACAAAAGACTAGAAGAGTGTCTGCCCACAGGGTGAGTAGTCAGGTTGGTGAGGTCCTCAGTTAAGAGGAGTGTGTTCTTGTTTTCCTGTTTGTAAGAATCACTGGGAACCTGAGGATTGTCGTGGGTGTGGTGAGACATCCTGTGATTCCAAACTGCAGTGAGCTATTGCCTTTCGGATGGCAAAGCAGGAGATAGTTTCAGACCCATCTGAGCCATAATAGCAAAACCCTGGCTCAGAGTAGAGAGTTTCTAGTCTTCTCATACAGAAAACATAAAAGGGTGTGGTTGCCTGTGTTTGAAATCCCAGCATGGAGTAGGTGGGTGCAGAAGGGTACAAGAGCTTGTGTGGAAAGAGAAGTGGTGCTGCTGATGCTCAGCAGGGGAGCACCTGTTCTTGCAGAGGCTGCATTTACATGGAGGCTCAGCCTCCTGTCACTCCAGTGCCACAGGATCTGGTACAGACATGCAGGCAAGCAAAATACTCATATACATAAGATTAATTCAAGGACAGTCTGGTCTAAAAAATGTGTCCAGGACAGCCAAGGCTACACAGAGAAACCTGGTCTTGAAAAACCAAAAAAACCCCAAACAAACAAAAAAGCAGAATCATGGGGCAATAAGTAGCAGTTAGGTTTTGAGTAGCCTTTAAAAAAAAAAAAAAAAATTGGCGGGGGGCGTCTATATATCTTAGATCAACAGAAATAGAACTTCAAAGGCCAATTAGATAATTTTAGGAAAATAGATTATCAATTAGTGGAAGATAGGCCATGTGCCAGAGTAGAAACGGTGGCAGAAACTGAGGGGGATAGGCCTGGGTGTAGCTCAGTAGAGAGCATGGCTAAAATGGACCAGGAATGAAATAATAAAGAAACGATAGGCATTAGAAAGTACAGCTTTCACCAGAAGGTGGTGACACACACCTTTAATCCCAGCACTTGGGAGGCAGAGGCAGGGGATCTCTGTGAATTTGAGGCCAGCCTGGTCTACAGAGTGAGTCCAGACTGGGGGTGAAGGGGGATGGTGGAAGGCTGGAGAGATGGCTCTAGGGTTAAAAGCACTGGGCTCTTGCTCTTCCAGAGGTCCTAAGTTTGATTCCCAGCAACTATGTGGTAGTTTATAACCATCTATAATGAAATCTGGCATCCTCTTCTGTCATACAAACATACATGCAAATAGAGCACTCATACACATTAAATAAATAAATGCTTTTAGACCAGGTTGGCCTCGAACTCACAGCAATCCGCCTGCTTCTGCCTCCCGAGTGCTGAAATTACAGGCGTGCACCACCACCGCCTGACTCTTCTGTGCATGTTTGAAAAGTATTCCCATGTCAGGTATGATAGCACATGCTTACATGTAGCTGGTCTTTGCTACTTTGTGGGTTCTTCTTCTTCCCACCCTTTATACCCAATCCCCCCACCCAGCACCCCTCTCCCCTTCATCCCCTAATACTAGATAAGAGAAACAAAGATCCAGATCCACGAATCTAACTTACTTCCTTTCATTTCTTCTTCGAGCACAACAACTAACAAACTGCAATCAAACTGCTCTCGGCTGGCAAAGCCGTGCCTCTGCGCGAGCACGAGGCAAGTGAGTGCTGCTGTGGACAGCCCAGGGCAGCCCCTGCCCGACACCCGGGATTAATACAAAAGCACGTTCTTATAATATTTCACTGGGGGTTTTGGTTGGTTGGTTGGTTTGGCTTTTCTTTTTTGAAACAGGGTCTCTCTGTGTAGCCTTGGCTGTCCTAGACTCACTTTGTAGACCAGGCTGGCCTCAAACTCACAGCGACCCACCTGCCTCTGCCTCCTGAGGGCTGGGATTAAAGGAATGCGCCACCATGCACAACTATTCCTCTGTTTTTTAAGAAAACCAAAATTCCACACTTGTCGCTACACTTACAATAACCCTGAGCTTAGGAGGCTGAAGCAGAGTAGTAGCGCGTTGGAGGCCAGTCAGCTCCAGTGAGACCTCGTCTGAGAAAACAGCCTGCCACGGGGGCCATCAGGGTTAGGAGTGCAAGGCTGCGTGTGCTGCATGAAACTGAGACCCTCCAGAAGTCTGAAAAATTGAAAGAAAAGTTGGGGGCTAAGAGTGCAGCTTAGAGCCGTGCTTGCCTAGTATTCATGTAGCAGTAGGTCTGGTCCACAGCACTGAATAAATGTGGCACATGCCTGTGAGGCCTGAAACCACACCATTCCAGCGGAGGAGGAAGCAGGAATTCAAGATCAAATTCACTGTGATTGAGGCCAGCCTAACCTACATAGGATCCCATCGCAAATATATAGAGACAGTTTTAAATATCGGAACATGTATTGGAGCCAGGCATGCTGACACACACCTTTAATCCCAGCGCTCGGGAGGGAGAGGCAGGTCTGTCACTGAGTTTGAGACTAGCCTAGTCTACAGAGTGAGTCCAAGACAGCCAAGGCTACACAGAGAAACCCTGTCTCAGAAAAACAAAACCAAAATATATATTGGAATCCTGAGCATGGTGGTGCACGCCTTTAATCCCAGCACTAGGAGGCAGAGGCAAGGGGATCTCTGAGTTCAAGGCCAGCCTGGTCTGTAGAGAGAGTCCAGGGCAGCCAGGGCTACACAGAGAAACCCTGTCTCCAAAAA
>OU015751.1:124313182-124335694 GCA_907169655.1 Acomys percivali | reverse complement strand
TCCTCCCCAGTGCGGGGCCGTGGAGTGCAGGGGCCGGCTGCTCTAGGACCCCGCTCCTCCCCAGTGCGGGGCCGTGGAGTGCAGGGGCCGGCTGCTCTAGGGACCCCGCTCCTCCCCAGGGACTGGGGCTTCCTGACTCCTGGACTTGGACCCCACGTCTCTGGTCTGGCTTCTCCCCAACTCCTAGTAGATAGAATTGGGGAATTCTGGATCAGGACGTGGCCAGTGTGGTGCTAGCAGGCACTAGGGTGGAGACATGCCCGCTCGAGCCTTGGTCTGAGGTCCCTCTCCCCCTCGATTGATTCCTGTCCTCGTGACCCCCGTGGGTTGGGTTGTGTGTCTGCCGTCTCTCGTTTGTATAGTTTCTTGAAATTCTTTTAACAAGATAATATACTAGAGATTGTGACTTGTTTTCTCTCCTCAGTCCCCGTCTGGATGTTCCCGGGAGAAGCCATGTTTTCCTAGTGGGCAGCTATCATTAATTACCTCTCTTCTATTTGCCCTGTGTAATTTTTAACAAAAAGTGTTACATAACCCTGAGGACAGCCTAAGAAAACTATCCCTCTTCTCAAGTCTTTTTGGTTTTTCTAGACAGGGTTCTCTGTGTAGCCCTTGGCTGTCCTGGACTCACTTTGTAGTCCAGGCTGGCCTAGAACTCGGAGATCCGCCTGCCTCTGCCTCCCGAGTGCTGGGATTAAAGGTGTGCGCCACCACGCCTGGCCCTTTCTCATTTTAATAGTCTGACACAGTCATGTTTTATTTTACCTTTAATATACTTTAATTTAAAAAACAAAAAAAACCATTAACAGTACATTTTGGTCTGAAATGGTCCCTCGCCAAAATGCCAGGCCGTAGCTGTAGTTCTGGCTTTAAAACTGAACCCCCAAATGTTCAATAAATAACAGAACTAGTTTCCTTTCTACTCCGCCAGCTTGTCTTAGCTGAAGGGAGGGGAAAGACCAAAGAGAGGAGGCCGTGAGATCCTGGAACTGTGGTCCCTGGGGTGTGCTGAGGGGTGTGTGTGCCCTCCTTCACTTAACTGACTTGTGTTTAAGGAAGAGCAAAAGTTAAAAGTAGCTCAGCTTGCATTTTTGGCCTGAGCTTGGGAGCTCAGAAAGGTGGAACCTTGGTCCAGCTTTGGCAGAGTGAGGCCCGGAGAAGGGACAGTAAGGCACAGCCCTGGCTTGAGGTCAGGGAGTCAAAGGCAACAGCTAGCTCCAATCCTTAAAGGAATGTGAGTTCTGTCCAACCCTCCTCAGAGCTGAGGGGGGTTAGCCAAGAGAAAGGGGAGCTGGGTTAGAGAGGGAATAAGACCATCCCTTCCATCAGAGCTGAGGAGGGCTAGCCAAGAGAAAGGGGAGCTGGGTTAGAGAGGGAGTAAGACCATCCCGTCTCTGACAGGACATAACAAGCCTCCCCTCTGAGGGTGACGACAGGAGTGAGGAGAGGAGAGGCCGTGAGGACCCCTCTCCTTAGATCCTTTCTCCCCAGCGTTGAGATGCCCTAAAGGGAGGGTTGGCATGTTCTTGGCTTCATGTGTTAATGTGGGAGGAGCTAGGACATGGTTCAGTCACTCTTAGGGCGATTGTTATTGAGGATGGGGTGGCCATTAGCCAGCAGCCGGTTCTTTGTCTCTGCCCCAGGTGTGACCTCCTCCCCATCCGAGCTCTCCGTCTCCTCCCGGTCACTGCGTTCGTCTTCTATCATCTGTGAAAAGGATAAAAAAGGTTGTGTTCCCCAGTTCCCAAGGGCTGCCTCTTAAGTTTCCTGTGAACCCCAGAAACTCATACTTTAAGAGCTGCGGTACGACAAGGAGTGTGGGCAATTCAGGTTAGGACTGCTGAGGCCTTCCTCACCTTTCCAGTTATGAACTTGTAGGCCATGCGCAGGATAAAGTAGGCCCAGAACATCTGCAGCATCTGCAGCACCACCATCATGAAGTTGAAGAAGTAATAGCCGAAGAAGGCAGGATAGAGCTCCAGAGGGTACACCAGCGTGCAGTGCAGGATCCTGAGGGGGCGAGGGGGCATCGTAAACATGGGCCTGGGTGTAAGTGAAGAAAGGAACAAAGGGCCTGAGCGTCTACTCACCAGAAGGGCATGATAACCAGTCGGGTGATGATGAAGATGACGGCGAAGACGATGAAGATGTTATTGCAGGTGCTTTTCCATCCCGCATAGTTGAACATCTTGGCAGACTGTATAAAGAGTCAGTCACATCTATCATCATACGTGCATGTGGTTAGCAGCGGTGACTATACCCTCTCAACCCCCTAGAGGACTAGAGGGACGGGAACCTGCACGGGGCCTCCCCTGTGAGGAACCCTAACCTCCAGCAGGTAGTCAGAAGAGTCGTGCAGAGCCATGATGAGGGTCCCGGCTCGGACGTAATTGGCAAACCAGGAGAAGCTGAGGAGAATGATGGTGGCCACATGGTGGATGATCTGTTCCTTAAAATCCTGCAGAGAAGATGCAGGCTCCAAGGGACTCTTCCCCGTCCCTCCCCCTCAACTTTTGTCCCCCACCATCCCAGCGGCTCCGCCCAGATCCCCAGGAGGCCAAAGGTCTCATCCCACCCTCTCCACAGCCTCTCCACCCACCTTGCGCTTGACATCAGAGGCGACGCTGAAGAGCAGGGACAGGTAGAAGGAAAGTTCAATCATGTAGTACCAGTACTGAGAAGGGACGATGCTCTGGAGAGGGAAGGGGTGAGGATGGCAGAACAGTTAGGATCCAAGGGGCTCGCCTCCAAACTCATCACTTCAGCCCCCTCGGTACCCTTTTTTGTCCCATGACTAGCTCCCCTGCCATGTGTTCAAGGAACCCATGGGGGGGGCGGGGGTGCTGTGCGCCATAGAGCACCCCTACATAAAGGCTGCTCTCATACCTGTATGGGATATCCCTCCCAAACTTTTCTCAAGTCGTAGAACCAGGGTTTCTGCAAAGAGAGTAAAGAACAACTCACATCCTTGGCCCATCCTGACAAAGGACTGCGCCCACACACCAGTACTCACGTCCACAGTGACAGCCATGCCAGCAACAAAGGCAATCAGGTAATACGTGAATCTCCAGCTGCAAGAGGAAGCAGAGCTGGCTAGGTGGGTCAGCAGTTTCCCACTGGCCCTAGATCCCCTCACTTCTCATGCACACCACAGCATGCATACTCCCAGCAAGGGAAACCCCACTGTACCACTCAGCCCCACTGGCACAAGCTAACCCCACCTGGCCTCTCGGAACTTCTTGAGAAGACTGGGCCTGTCCTGGTTGCGGCGGCGGCGGAACCAGCGTTCAACCTGGCGTCCAGAAAGCCCACTCTGCCGAGACAAAAGGTCTACCTCCACCTAGGCATAGTCAGGCTGTTAAATTCAGTCTTCAAATCAACAGTGCCCCAACTCTGCCCAACCTCTCCCCATAGTAACCTGAGTCCGTCCCACCCACTGCCAAGTCCTCACCTTCCAGGGCTATGGCTTTCAAACCCTGGCCCACCCAAACTCAGCAAATCCCAGAGTCCTCTGTGGCTCATACCTGCTTGGGCTGCTTGCCGCTGGTCAGGTAGAAATGCTCTAACGTGGCGTTGGGAGGGGCCCGCAATCGGGTTTTCTCCTTCACATTCAGGAGGGCAGCCAGGGGTGTAGCCACGTAACTGGGGAAGAGATGAGAGAGAGGTGTCTGGTTCCCCTGGATCACCCCTAACACCCAAACGGAGAGGGGAAAGTACTGCAGGATCAGGCATCTTAATTCTGGTCCTCAGTTTCCCAGGTTGCCTAGCAACCATCTTTCCTCTAGCCTCTGGGCTGCCCTCAGCTGACAAAGCTGTCTATGTTCACTGTTGACCAGGCAAGGAGGCGGGTACAGGGTGAAAACAAACAACTATTGAAGGAAAAGGCTGGGGGTGCTAAGCCCTTAGGGAGACAATAGTGGCCTGGGGAAAGTGGGAGCAGTGAGTAGGGACCTGAGTGGCCAGAAACAACCATGTAGTCTGATGGGTTGGCTGGCAGTCGGACGGTTTGAGGGCATGCTCACAGCTCAAAGAAATATCGAGTGATGAGGAATAGCACGGCCAGGGGTAGTGTGATGTAGAGGTCGGAGGCTTTGGCATAGACACGTCCATCTCTGTCTTCTAGATCAGCCCAGGTTAAGTTCACAGGCAGCCAGAGCCGTTCCCACCAAAAGTATTCATACAGGGTCTGGAGCATCCTAAGTGAGGAAGGGAAAAGTTAGAAGGCCAAGTGACAGAGCTCTGCAGGCAAGAGGAATCAGCACTGGCTTGGTTGTCAGTGACTCAAGTCTTGGACCCTGGTTCTGGCTACAGGGCCTGGGAACAAAACTGTCTGGGTTGAAGGAGCTGCTCTCCTTATCTGTAATAGGAAATCAATGGCTTCCCAGCTCCAGCACCCACAGTTTGATGCAACCTAAGGTGGTGCTGACACCACTCAGGCATGATTCACTGCAGTGAAAGGGGAAAAAAAGAAAGAAACAGCCGGGCGTGGTGGCGCACGCCTCTAATCCCAGCACTCGGGAGGCAGAGGCAGGCGGATCGCTGTGAGTTCGAGTCCAGCCTGGACTACAAAGTGAGTCCAGGACAGTCAAGGCTACACAGAGAAACCCTGTCTCGAAAAACCAAAAAAAAAAAAAAAAAAAAAAAAAAAGAAAGAAAGAAAGAAACCAGCCACTTGCCGGGCGGTGGTGGCCCACACCTTTAATCCCAGCACTCGGGAGGCAGAGGCAGGTCTGTCGCTGTGAGTTTGAGGCCAGCCTGGTCTACAGAGTTAGTCCAGGACAGCCAAGGCTACACAGAGAAACCCTGTCTCCAAAAAAAACAAAAAAAACAAAAAAAAAAAACCAGCCACTCTTAGCAAGACCCAGGCTGAGAAAAAGTCAATCAACAATCGGCAAAGTCAATCAGGTTCAGTAAACACGGGGATGCAGGTCTTAATCCCCTAGCAGGGGGCAGAGACAAGTGGATCCACAGAGCCAGTCCAGGGCAGCCTGGGCTACAAAGTTTGTGAGAAATAGGTTCTGTGAGCCATGGCAAGGAGTCTCATTTCAGCACCTGAGCTGCTGAGCCAGTAGGATCCTAAGTTTGAGACCAACCTGGACTGGATAAGCGCTGTCTCAAAGAAAGAGGAGGAGGAGGAGGGGACGACAGCTCAGCTTTGAACAAATGAAACAGGACACCCCCAAAGACAGTGAGCATTAAGTACCTGCACAAGAATGACACCATGCCAAATCATTCAGCCATACATGTGAGGCAGAAAATGACCTGTAAACCTCCGTTCAGGAAGGAAGTGAAGCTGGTCATGGTGGCGCATGCCTTTAATCCCAGCACTCGGGAGGCAGAGGCAGGCGGATCTCTGTGAGTTCGAGGCCAGCCTGGTCTACATAGTGAGTTCCAGGACAGCCAAGGCTACACAGACGGGAGGGAGGGAGAGCACAGATAACAGAATCAGGACAGGAGACAGGGAATCTGGACAGCAAACCAGGACATTTGGTGAAACTGAGCTGTCCGTCCTCCTCTTTGAGACAGCGCTTTCACGATCCAGGTTGGTCTGAGACTCATGATTCCGCTGGCTCAGCAGCTCAAGTGCTGAAATTAAACTCATGCCCACGGCTGACATAACCCATTTCTCACAAAGGCTTGCCCAGAACACAGAAAGCTGCCTACAAAGAAAGGGACCAGCCAACATCCTCAAGCCAGAACAGAGCGCTTGTCTTCAGCCTCCCTTCGTCCATTCACAGGAAGGACAATGTAGCACAGGCCACTGGGACCCAGAGGAGGCAAGGAATGGTCCTTGGGCAGCGCTGTTCAGGGTAGAGACACAACCAGATGTCTCCTAAGGGTCACTGAGCAGCACACCATCTGAAAACACTAAGACTTGCTGAGCGGGAGACCCTGGGACCTCCAGGCTCCCCGCCTCTCCTCCGGAGAGGGGGGAGCGTTCAGACTGTCCTAGAGACTGGAAGCTGTGTCAGGAGGAAGATGGAGAGGGACAGAGCGAGAGCTTCTGAGCAAGTGTGAGCAGAAACACCAGGCACTTAATGTGGAGCTGCTGGAGGAGATGGAACCCTCAGCCCACACACAACCGAGCAGAGCTGGGCCTCTGGCTGCTCAGCTCTTTCAACAGCTCCGCCTCCACCCTCCACAGAAGCGCTTGCGAAATCCCTCTCAGCCTGTCACGGGTCAGTCAGTATTCCAGCTCAAGGACTTTACCCTCCTGCCCTCACTCCTGGCCACTGCTCTTTTGGGTGGAATCAGAGGTCAGCACAGACAAGAAAGGACTGTTAGGTGCACATACCTATTACACATTCCAGGCCCCAACGTGGAGGGGACTACCGCGTCCCCCTCCACCTTAACCTGAATAAATAATTCGGTTTGGTTTGGTTTGCTGTTATTGTTGAAAAGGAAGCCTCTCAACAGAACAAGATTAAATGTAGCTGCCCACACAAGCACACACTCTTCCTAGAGAGAAGTAGAAAACTGAGGAGGAAAGAAAAGAGGGCACAAGGCCAACCTGGGGGGCGAGCTGGACACCCTCCACCCCCTCCCTTCCTCCTCTTGGGTGACTGCGAAGATATGAGGTGCGGGTGGGGGGGACCAATGCCTGCCCTGCCGCATGACGACTGTGTTTCTTATTGCCTAACTTTTCTTCCAGTGATGCAGGCAATCCTAGCCTTGGGCCACCTTATCCTATTAGCAGGATGTTTTTCTTGGTAGAGCCTTTGAGGGCTAAGGATTCAGAGGGCTAGCTGACAGCTAAGGCCCTCGCGGTGGGTGGAGCCTCTCTCCCGGACTCCAGCAGCATAAGACTGTGAGGAGAAACCCTGTCTTACCCCTACAGAGAAGGGAAGAAGCTAAGGGGATGAGGGAGCCCAAGTGGGTTTCCCAGAACAGCACACCTAGCTCAGCCCCAGTGCGTTTCCACTCATGCCTGAAGCCGTGCGTCACTGGGAGGTGACGGGGCGTTTGCACACAGCTTCCAGCTTGCTGTGACTTCCCTTGCCAGTCTGAACTTCCAAGGCAGAGACACTGCACTCAGCTGGGTCAGGGAAGGTACTGGGGTTTCCAGTCAGCCTCACACATCTCGGAAGAACCAGTCTGCTCCCTCTGCTTGGCACACCAAGAGGAGGCATTCCATAAACAAGATTATCAGACCCTGAAAAAAACTGACTTCCAGCCCCTAAGGGCTGATTACACCTGCAACGTCTCCACTCCCAAAAATTATACTGCCTGCGCACAGGAAGAGATATGGTGTGTGTGTCCACCTATTTGTCCTCCTCACACACACACCTGCCTCAGAGGCAGATGCCACTCTCAGAGACCGGCTGGAGAGGTGCCAGCCCAGCAGGGATTTCACAAGCATTGTATTACTGGGAACTTAAGCAGGGTTCTTGCCAGGTTCCAACCTTTGCTCCAACTCTGACTGATCCTCCACCCAAGACCCCCCTAAGCAAGTGAAAAGGGAGATGGGTTGCAGACCCAGAGGCTGGGTGGTGCAAGTTTAACCTTTAAGAAAAACTCCCCCCCCCAAAAAAAAAGAAAAGGAAAAGGAAAAACTTCTCGCCAGGCACTAGTGGCGCACGCCTTTAATCCCAGTACTCGGGAGGCAGAGGCAGGTAGATCAATGTGAGTTGGAGGCCAGCCTGGTCTACAAAGCAAGTCCAGGACAGCCAAGGCTACACAGAGAAACCCTGTCTTGAAAAACCAAAAAGAGAAAAAGAAAAAAGAAAAAAAAAAGAAGAAAAGAAAACCCAAACCCAAAACAAAACAAACAAAAAACCAGTGCTAGATTCTTGAGATTTTTTTTTCTGCACAGAGAGCTAAAGAGATGGTCTCACAGGCTCTTGAGTCTGAGAAGCCATAAAACAAGGCGAAGGAGTCCTGAGTAGGGCTTTCTTGTTGAAAACTTTATTTTCAGGTAACAGTGGCTAATCACAGACTTCTTTCTAGAAGGTGAAGCTCTGTGGGTGAAGTGAGAAGGTGTGTCAGCAGCACCAAGGTGAGGTGGTGACCACTGTGGCCTCGGGCTGCATGTGGCCCATAGCTGTCCCCTAAACCCAACCCAAAAACCGGGTAAGAATATGTACCCCCCAGAGACAGGGAGAGGCCCGCAGGTTTAAGTAGTAAGTGCTAGTGATGCTCCAAGGAACCCCATAGGATTGCCGCCCCGCCTACCCTGGGGGACCTGCTCCTCCCGGAGTGAAATCTGGTCAGAAGCCCTAGTGAGGACAGCGGAGCATGGGCAGCAATGGAGAAAGAAAGAGACAGACAGACAAGAGACAGACAGACACATACACACACACGCACACCTTAGAAAATAGGCACTGTGTGGCCAGAAATCAGACCCAAGGTACAGAATCCTTACACCTGGCATGGGGTATGACCTCCTAGCCCAGCTCTAACACAAACAGAAGTGAAGCAATTGTCTGCTGGGGGCCTTCTCTAATTCGCTTACCTGGAAGATCGGCTCACTCCAGGCCTCACGATGCCTAGAACCCGCTGATTGATGACGCTGGCAACTCAGATAAGCGAGATCTATTCTGGATGCCAGGTGCGAGAGTCTTAGGCACAGGAACTCTCAAGCTCAGGCCAAAAAAAAAAAAAAAAAAAAAAAAGTCTCTCCTGCGTATAGCCGACTAGCTTGAGGGCCTCTGAGCCTGTAATTAGCAAGCTGCCACCCGTAAAGCTGGTTTCGCCAGCTGCTCCTGGGCTAGCCACGCACGCCCCATAACGGTATAAGAATCGCAGCCCTTTGGAGCCAGGACACTCAAGAGCGTAGTCCTTCCGGCTTCCCGTTCGGGGCACATGGACGCTCTGACCTCCCTCCCGGGGTGGGCACAAGGGGCCCTGCAGCAGCCATAGAGGCGGCGGCGGCCACAGCAGTGGCAGCAACAGCGGCAAGGGGCCGCCACTGCTCCTCCTCGGCCTCCACACGCAGGCCCCGGGACGCACGCGGGCTCCTGGGTGGACCTCGCGCCAGAGGCCCGCGACTTGCTCCCACTCCCGACAAAGGGGCGCCTGCGGCTCGGGTGCTGGGCGAGCGCCGGGCTCCGGGCCCTACCTGTTGCCCCGCAGGCCTTCTCCGGGCCCCGGGCGCGCACCGGACCTCGCCGAGGCCCTAAGCCCGCTCCCGCAGAGCTCGGCCCGCCCTCCGGCAGGCAGGCCGGCCGCCATGAACCGGGGGAGGCCCCGCTACCTCCCGGCTGTGTCCCCGCCGCCCCCGCCGCCGGCCCCCCCTCCCGCCGCCCCCGCGCGCGCACTCACTCGGCCGCCGCTGCAGAGCTGACCGGCCCGGGCGCCGCTGCTCCGTCTCCGTCCTCCAGCGCCCGGCCAGTGCGCACAGGCTCGGCCGGGTCCTCTCCTCCCCCTTCCGCCGCCCGCGGCTCCCTCCCTCCTTCCTCCCCTGCCCGCCGAGCCCCAGCGAGCCCAGGCCGAGCCCAGTTAGGGGAGTTGAGCTGGGCGTGGGCCGCGGCCGGGAGGGGCCCGCCGGGTCCCCGGAACCCTGCGCTGCGCCGGTGGTGGAGCCTTAGGAGCCCCGACGGGGCGGGTGGCGCGTGCCTCTGCGAGACGCCTGGCTCTCTGGGTGCTGCGGGTGCGACCCACCGGGACGAGGTCAGGGACACCCCCCACCCACCCCGAGGTGCCGGAGGGCCCGGCCCTGTGCCCCACCCTGCGGCCCTGGTATGGTTAGTGACCTCAGCCCAGCCCTCCGTTCCTCCCCTCCCGGTTGCTGGCCACAATTCCCGCCCACCGCCTCACTGGGCGGCAGCGGAAGGACGTAGCCAGGAGCCCATCCGGGTGCACCTGAGGGAAAAATAAATAAAAACTACCTGGTCAACTTTGGTGGCCCGTGTTCGAGCTTGGTCCCAGCATTTGGAAGAATGAAGCGTGGGATCCCCATAGTATCTTTTTTTTTTTTTTTTCTTTCTTAAACCTTCCTGTTGTGTGTATGAGTGGGGTGCCTGCATGCATGTGTACCACGAACGAACGCCTGGTGCCAGAGGAGGAGGTCAGATGAGGGGATCAGATTCCCTGGGACTGGAGTTACATACAGTTGTGAGCTGCCACGTGAGTGCTGGGAATCAAACCCTGTCCTTTGTAAGAACAAGTGCTCTTTACTGCTGAGCTGTCTCTCTGGCCGTGATGTGGCATTTTAAAGAAATGATTCTTTTTTTTAATGTGCACTGGGATTTTGCCTGCATGCATGTCTGTGTACGGGTGCCAGATCCACCGGAATTGGAGGCACAGACAGGTGTGAACCTCCATGTGGGTGCTGGAAATTGAACCCAGGTCCTCTGGAAGGGCAGCCAGTGCTCTTAACCTCTGAGCCATCTCTCCAGCTATCACTAAATCTGTGGTGGAGACTTGCCTCACAGTGCAATCAAGGGCCAGTACTTTCTTTGCCAGTGGTCTTAGGAGGAGAGTTTGGCTGCAGATCTTGTCTCTTTGGGGGTGTGTAGAGGCCACAGGTGACCCCCACCCTGTTTGTCCACTTCCTCCTTGCAGTGACACCCCAATAGATTATATACCACAAAAACCTGGCTGTCCCCTAGTCCGTGCCCTGCACTTTGCTCTGTCTTCCTTCACTACCCTTCCTAAAGTACTCCTTTGCCACACACCCCCTCACATCCTTTTCCAAGAGAGATGGCTACTTCGGAGCTAGCTTCCCTCTTCAGCCCCTCCCAACACCTCTGGATGAATTGTCCCCTTATCTTTTAGCTTATGACTTTTCTTTCTTTCTTTAAGACTTATTTGCTTTCCCATAGTCCCCACCAGATATTTTTTGTTTGTTTGTTTTTCAAGACAGGGTTTCTCTGTGCAGCCCTAGCTGTCTTGGAACTTATTTTTATTTTATTTTATTTTTTTGAGACAGTATCTCACTATGTATGCCATCTGGTTTCAAGCTCAGAGCCATCTACTGAGGTCTGGATTTAGAGGTGTGAACCAAAGCACCCAGCTGCACCAGACTTTATAAATGCTTCTCTGGACGAGCGAAGTTAAACGTCAAAAGAAAGGAAGAGAGAAAGAAAAATGAAAAACAGCAGCGGGGAGTTTTGTGGGCAGAGGCTGGATAGCGAGGGACTGAGAACTCAAGATAAGAAGGTGTACAACAGAGAATGGGGACAGGGAGAAGCTGGGCGTGGAGCCTGCGCCGCCAGGATGATGTTCCCCACACACCCCTGACTGGACCAGGAGATTAGCATCACCACGCCCTCCCAGCCCATCCCCCACCCTAAGTGGCACAGCCCTGCCCACAATGCCCCAAGTGTGGCCTGCTTGTGATGACTCATTTCCTCTGAATAGGCTGTTGAAGTGTCCCAAGGCAGCGAACAGTCCATAGGGCCAGAGTTTAAGTATCTAAGCAAGCTCCTGGGAAGACAGACACACAGAACCTAATGACGAAAAATAGATTATGAAACATAGAAGCCTGCCCATCATAACAGGCCAGTTAATCCCAGCAGAGGCAAGTGCATCTCTGGGAGTTCCAGGACAGCCTACACAGCCAGGGCTACAGAGTAAGGTCCTGTCTCAAAAAAACCAAAAACGGTGTGTGTGTGTGTGTGTGTGTGTGTGTGTGTGTGTGTGTGTAGAAATGGCTCAGAGGTTAAGGGCACTGACTGTTCTAGCAAATGTCCTGAGTTCAATTCCCAGCAACCAACACATGGTGGCTCACAGTCATCTACAATGAGATCTGGTGCCCTCTCGTGGCATACAGATGTACACGCAGGCAAAACATTGTATACTAAATAAATAAATAAATCTTTAAAATAAAAACAAAAAAAGGTGAGCCCGGCGTGGTGGCGCACGCCTATAATCCCAGCACTCGGGAGGCAGAGGCAGGTGGATCGCTGTGAGTTCGAGGCCAGCCTGGTCTACAAAGCGGGTCCAGGACAGCCAAGGCTACACAGAGAAACCCTGTCTCGAAAAAAAGAAAAAAAAAAAAAAGGTGGCACAGCCTTTAATCCCAGCACTCACAAGGCAGAGGTAGGATCACTGAGAGCCTGAGGCCAGGCTTATCTTGTCTACAGAATGATTTCAGGAAAGCCAGGGTTACACACAGAGAAAGCCTGTCTCAACCCCCCCAAAATAAATAATTACATATATATACACACATACATATATGTATATAAACACACAAACCAAACCAATAAATAAATAAATAAATAAATAAATAAAGTGGGGGGAGGGCCCAAGAGAAGAAGAAAAAAAGAAAGAAAACAGCAACATCAGGCCAGATGTTTAAGGCACCCCGGACAGCATTGCTGTGCCTTAGTATCCCAGTAAGGGACACCACAAGTCACCCAGACCTCATTAAACGATGAAAAAGTGAAAGACAGCTGGAAGGTGGTGACCTTACACCTTTAGCCCCAGCACTTAGGAGGCAGAGGCAGGTGGATCACTGTGAGTTGAAGGCCAGCCTGGTTTACAAAGCGAGTCCAGGGCAGGCAAGGCTACACAGAGAAACCCTGCCATGAAAAACAAAAAAATAATAATTAAAATAATAATAATAATAATTAATTAATTGCCAGTCGTGGTGACGCACACCTTTAATCCCAGCACTCGGGAGGCAGAGGCAAGCGAATCCCTGTGAGTTCGAGGCCAGCCTGGTCTCCAAAGAGAGTCCAGGACAGCCAAGGCTACACAGAGAAACCCTGTCTCGAAAACCAAAAAATAAATAAAAATAAATAAATTAATAATTAAAATGAAATGTAGAGCATGGGAGTTGAAGGTGAGCAGTAAATCTGAAAACAGCCTGTCTGTTCCTAGTGTTAAACAAGACAAAACTCAAGGCTGAGCAGCGGTGAAATCCACTGCAGAGGCGGCACACACACCCCTCACGCTCCGAGGCTTCCACCACGCAACTAGGGTTCCGCGTGACCGCTCCGAATTTTGAGCTCAACTTGCAGACACTCCTGCCAGGCGCGGCTTGGGAAGCTTTGGCCAGAGCAAACAGGTGCCTTCTCCTCCTTCCCGCTTCCTCCCCATCACCGTGAGCTGTGGTACCTGGGGGAGGGTCAGAAGGCGGGGCCGGCCGTGTGTCCCCAGCATGTCCTCAGAGGTCACCCGAATCAGCCGGTAGTTAAGTCGGAAGTAGTAAATCTCCCCGGGATTCTTTCTTACCTGAGCTGCCCACCAAGTCCACCCGGGAACCTGAGACTCTCGGGATGCGGTCCTCGCGACCAGTGGATAACTAGGGCGTCTGGATGTGTCCAAGTGGAGCCAGGAACGTGAAGTGGCCCTAGGTCATTTAGCAATAACACTCTCACTGGTTGCTCGTGCCCTCTTGTGGCACGATTGGGGAATGGCAGAAAGAAAGTTGAAGCCTGTCAAGATTGGATTTAAGAGTCTCGAAGCAACAGTTGCTAGCACAAAATAAGATTGTATCAACGCTTGCCGTAAGTTAGCATTTTGACATGCATACTTAGCATTCTGTGGCGTGTACTTTTCTAAGTATTTTATACGTATTTGGGGGTGGGCTGCTAAGGATAGAACCTGGGCCTCGTCCTAGAGAGGCAGTGGCTGGGCCCCTGAACTGCACCTCCATCCTGAGATATATATATATATATATTTATATATATATATATATATATTTATAAATATATATATAAGTATAAATATATTTATAAATATAAATATATATTTTATTATAAATATATATATTTAATCTAATTCTCACAGCAATCTGTAACATAAACAATGCTTGTGGAGGTTTGAAAGAAAATGGCAGAGCCGGGCGTGGTGGCACACACCTATAATCCCAGCACTCGGGAGGCAGAGGCAGGTGGATCACTGTGAGTTCGAGGCCAGCCTGGTCTACAAAGCGGGTCCAGGACAGCCAAGGCTACACAGAGAGACCTTGTCTCGAAAAACCAAAAAAAAAAAGAAGAAAGAAAATGGCCCCCCACAGGGTCATAGGAAGAGGCACTATTTGGAGGAGGTTTGTCACCAGGGGGTGGGCTTTGATGTCTTAGCAGCTCAAGCCAGGCCCAGTGGCTCATAAAGTCTCTTCCTGCTGCCAGTGGATCTGGGTGTAGAACTCTCAGCTCCTTCTCCAGCACCATGTCTGCCTGCGTGCTGCCGTGATGATAACAGACTAAACCTCTGTACTTTACGCCAGCCCCAATCGTATGTTTTCCTTTATAAGTGTTGCCATGGTTGAGCTGGAGAGATGGCTCAGTGGATTAAAGCACTGTCTGCTCCTGAGTTCAAGTCCCAGTAACTGCATGGTGGCTCACAACCATCTATAATGTGATCAGTGCCCCCTTCTGGCCTGCAGGTGTACATGCAAATAGGTCACTCATACATAAAATAAATCTTTTTTTTTTTTTTTTTTTTTTTGGTTTTTTCAAGACAGGGTTTCTCTGTGTAGCCTTGGCTGTCCTGGACCCGCTTTGTAGTCCAGGCTAGCCTCAAACTCACAGCGATCCACCTGCCTCTGCCTCCCGAGTGCTGGGATTATAGGCGTGCGCCACCACGCCCGGCTTTTTTTTTTTTTTTAAGTGTTGTTATCTTCATAGTGTCTCTTCACATTAGATTTTTCTTTTGTTTTGTTTTGGTTTTTCAAGACAGGGTTTCTCTGTGTAGCCTTGGCTTTGCAGACCAGGCTGGCCTCGAACTCACAAAGTTCCACCTGCCTCTGCCTCTCAAGTGCTGGGATTAAAGGTGTGCGCCACCACAACTGTTTTTGTTTTTGTTTTAATGCTGGGCAGTGGTGGTGTACGCCTTTAATCCTATCCCTCAGGAGGCAGAAGCAGGGGGATCTCTGAGTTCAAGGCCAGCCTGGTCTACATAGCAAGTTCCAGGCCAGCCAGGACTATATAGAAAGACCCTGTTTCAAACAAACAAACAAAGCATTTATTTTTATACATATGAATGTTCTCACCTGTTGCCTGTATGCATATCTGTGCACTCTGTTTGTGTAGTGCCCACAGAAACCAGAAAAGGGCATTGGCAACCCGGAACTGGAGTTACAGTAGTTGTGACCTGCCATGTGGGTGCTGGGAACTGAACACTGGTCTCCTGCCAGAGCAGCCAGGGCCCGTATAACCACTGAGCCATCTTTCCTGTGCCCCAGTCCTTAGCCTCTGTTCTGAAGATAAGGAAACTGAACACAGGAAAGTCTCCATACTTGTCCAGCATCATGCAGAAAGTCAGAATCCTGACTCTGGGAGGTCTAGCTCCGCACTTTTCAGCTTTAGGTGCTGTGCAGAGATTATGTCCTATTTGGGGGTTGTCAGGTAGACAAAATCCCATTAGAATAGAATTTCAGGTAAACAATAAATAATGTTTGCAGAAGCAATCACATTAAATACTTGGGTCACACTTAGACCAACAAATTATTCACTATCTGAACTAATTTAACTGGGAGTTGTATGTTTTTATTTACTTACTCTAATCCCCCTAATTTGTTTTTGTGTTTTGTTTTGGTTTTTTAAGACAGGGTCTCTCTGTGTGTAGCCTTGGCTGTCCTGGCTAATCCCTCTAATTTACAAGGCGATTTTACACTCCCATGTGCTATCACACACGATGCCTCATTTATTGCTCCCAAGAAACCTGTCCTTAGATGCCCCAGCCTATCTTCTTCCCGCTCCTGCAGTTTCTGCCACCCTTTCCAATTGGAGATTATGAAATGCATAGCTACGATTACAGTGTTTGGGGCTGGAGAGATGGCTCAGAGGTTAAGAGCACTGGCTGCTCTTCCAAAGGTCCTGAGTTCAATTCCCAGTAACTACATGGTGGCTCACAACCATCTGTAATGAGACCTGGTGCCCTCTTCTGGTGTGCAGGTGTACATGCAGGGCAAAGCACTATATATGTATATAATCTTTTTTTAAATGATTACAGTTTGTAAGAGGCAGAGTAAGGTCTCACATCTGTAAGTCTCAGTACTTGGGGCTGAAGCAAAGGAACTGTGAGCTCAAGACTAACCTGGGCTTCATCATGAGTTCCAGGCTAGCCTGAGCTACAGAATAAAAACCCTGTGCCTCCCCAGAAATAAGCAAGCAAAACCAGAAAAAGTTAACAAGAGAGCTCAGTAAGGAAGGGCACTTGCCACCAAACCTGACCACCTTGTAACATACATGCAGGAAGGAGATGACCCTGTCCTGTGAGTTTTCCTCTCATCTCTACACATGTTGCAGCATGCGTGTGCACAATAAATAAAGTCATTTCTAAAAATTAGAGCTTGCTGGCTGTGGCGGTGCACACCTTTAATCTCAGCACTCAGGAAGCAGAGGCAGGTGGATCTCTGTGAGTTCAAGGCCAGCCTGGTCTGCAGAGTGAGTTTCAGGACAGCCCAGACCGTGTAAAGAGACCTGTCTCAAAACAAATGAACAAACAAAACCAAATAAATGAGTAAATAAAATCAAAATTAGAGATTGATCACGCATCTTCTGGTTCTAAAACTGAAGTATATTTTGCACTTTAGTGAGAAATAAAATTGGCAATGACACCAAAGTCTGTCTGTCTTTCTTTCTTTCTTTCTTTCTTTCTTTTTTTTTTTTTTTTTGAGACAGGGTTTCTCTGTGTAGCCCTGGCTGTCCTGGAGTCACTTTGTAGACCAGGCTGGCCTCGAACTCACAGCGATCCACCTGCCTCTGCCTCCCGAGTGCTGGGATTACAGGCGTGCGCCACCACGCCCGGCTCTCTTTCTTTCTTTTTTAATTTTTATTTATTTATTTATTTGCTTTGATCTGTTTTGTTTTTCATGGGATCACAGTGGATATGCCGCAACCCTCTCCTTCCAGGATTCTGGGAGATCAAGGAGAGCCGCTCTTGGGTTGGGAGAGCGGCAAAGGACTGGAAACAGGGAACTGGCTGGTCCCCAGCCCCGAGGCACCAACTCTGAGGTTTACAGCAGCTGCCTGGGTGCCCTGAGGCTCAGAGGGACCGTGCACCTGCTGCTCTCTGCTGTCGGGATTGCATCACCTGCAACCCAAACAGCCAGGGAACACTGGCAGCTAAAAGGCAACAGGAGTCTCAGAAACTGGGCCCCTTGAGCCTCCTCCACCTGCTGGCTGCCTGTGGGAGCACGGTGCTCCCAAGCGCTGTGCCTGCCTGCAGGGAACACCTCTGCTTTTCTCTCTTGACTCTGTGGGTCTTTTCCCACCCCTGATCACCTGTGCCCTTCCTTCTCACAAATGCACACAATTCCCTTGCCTCCCCACCCATGCTGGCTTTCCTCAGGCCAAAAAAAAAAAAAAAAAAAAATCACTGAAGCTTATGGGCTGGGACCCCCCCTGAGGGATGCAGGCTGGGGTGCCCTGATGGTATGTGTCCCGACAGGTTTTTCTCTATCAACCTTGAAATCAGCCTGGAGCCTGTCTGACCTGCATTCCCCTCACTCACTCCCCCCCTTCACCCCGTTCACCCCCAGGGAGCTGGAGCCAGCGGTAAAGCCAGGTCAGATGCCGACTCAAGAGACTTAGGTATCTGTGGTCCCAACCTGGCCCCGCAGGGAAAGCAGCGCACAAAGCCTCCTGTGTCCTGGGCTGGGCTGAGAGGCCACGGCAAGTGGCACCTGCGCGTCGGTTCAGGGCCAGTTCCTGGGCGGAGAAGATGTTAGGCGGGGAGGTGTTTGCTTGTAGACCCTGTCCAGCCTGGTTCTCTCCCACGTCTGGGAGGGGCAGGAGTTGGAGACAACATCTGGGCTGGTCTGCAAGAGCGGTCATCTGACTGGCTGCTCCACCTGGGCCGTCCACTCCTCCTCTCCTCCACCAGGCTACACCGGAGCTGGTGCCCACACAGTCGAGCCACCAAGCCCTAACACCCACCTCACTTCTAGCATCTTTGGGGTAAGTACTGGAATGGAGCCCTGATCTGGGGGAGGGAGACTTACTGTGGGAGGAGTGGATGAGCTCCTTTCTCATCATGAGAGTGTCCAGGTACCCATGTTCTTACAAGGACCCACACATCAGCCCAGATTACACTCGCTGGCCTAAAAAGCCACTCCTGGCAGGAAAGGGCAGACGGGCAGGAAGCCACTTTGCAGGTTGGATCTTACCTGTGGAAGGAGGTATGAAAAGGAGCTGGCTCCCACCTGGGACCATCCTTCTTATGCCGAGCATCACCTCAGCGGCCTGAGGATCCAGGCCAGCAAAGGGAGAAACATGAACCTCGTCTCAAGGCTAAGGCTTCAGGGGCCTTGGGTGGAGGGAATCGGCCGGTGGATGCTGGTTCCTGCAGCCTCGTAGGCAATCCTGGCTTCTGGCGGGGAGGTGAAGGCAGCAGGGAAGCGAGGGAAGCCGGTGCCCTCCTCTTCCGCTATCAGGCCTGAGCGCTAGTCCTTCATCCTATTATTTGTTCATTTATTTCCTGCCGCAAAGGAAAGGAATGGGTTGAGAGAGTCCAGGCCTCAGATTAGAGGCCATCAGCAAGCCCAAGTGGGCCGTTCCCCTCAGCTGACTCCTGTTTCCTTCCACAGGGAGGCCAGTCGCACCATGTCTGTCACCTGTGGGACGCTGGGAACATCCCTGACCCAGGAGATCCTCAGTTCCCTGGGTCTTGCCAACAAGGTACGGGCTGTTGGGACTTCGGAGACTGATTTGCGTAGTCAGTGGTGCCACTGATCTGATTCCTGGGGCCTCACCCTTGCCGGGTTAGTGCTCTACCACTGAGCCCCACCCCCAGCCCCGACAGTAAACTGTGTCAACTCAGGGGTCAGGAGGCGCTGGGGAATAGGGAAGTGGAGGTGGCTCTGGAGAGTAAAAGCCTTGATGAGCTGAGTTCAATCCTTAGGAGATAAGCCTCCCCCTCACGCTGCCCGCCAACCTCTCGCGCCCACGCACAGCAGTGAAGGAAAAGGGAGGAGGACAGTGGGTCCCTCCTCACGGCACCGTGTTCTCCTGCTCTTACAGACCGCAGCTTGGGGGACTCTGGGGACCCTCAGGACTTTCCTGAGTTTCAGTGTGGACAAGGATGTGCAGAGGCTGTTAAAGGCCATTACAGGCCATGGTAAGCTCATGGCCTTGGCGTTCAGGGTCCAGCTTTCATTGTTGATCTGATTCCTTCCTTCCTTCCTTCCTTCCTTCCTTCCTTCCTTCCTTCCTTCCTTCCTTCCTTCCTTCCTCTCTTTCCTTCTCATGTAACCCAGGCTAGCATTAAGCTCCCCCTAATGACCAATCGATCATCCGGCCATCCTCCTCCATCTTCCAGGTGTGTGCCATCAAACCCGGCTTCCCATACCATTTTAAATACTTAAGTGTGTGCATGTGTGTATGTGTGCACGTGTGTGTGTGTGTGTGTGTGTGTGTGTGTGTGTGTGTGTGTGTGTGCAGTGCGTACGGAGGCCAGGAAATGCTGTGTTCCTTCACAAGGCTATCCCAATAGCCTGCTTCTCGGTTGCCTAGCAACCTGAGGTCATCACCTGCCACCACTGCTGCCACTAGGGATGCCGGAGCGTGGTGGCGCACGCCTGTAATCCCAGCACTTGGGAGGCAGAGGCAGGTGGATCGCTGTGAGTTCGAGGCCAGCCTGGACTACAAAGTGAGTCCAGGACAGCCAAGGCTAACACAGAAAGACCTTGTCTCAAAAAAACCAAAAAAAAAAAAAAAAAAAGACTGGCCAGCCATCCTGCACACTCTCTTACTTCTCTCTCCCTCTGCCTGTCCGTCTCTCCCTCCGTCTCTCTGTCTCTCCCCCCACCTGTGTTGTCCCACTGTCTGTTTCTCTCTCTCTCTCTCTCTCTCTCTCTCTCTCCCTTCATACAATAAGTCTCCTTTCATAGCAGCTCTGTTGTGTGACATTCTTTACATATTACAACACGCTGGATCCCCCAGAGCCAGAGTCGCAGGTGGTCATGAGCCACCTGATGAGGAGGCTGACACTTGAACCCGGGTCCTCTGAAAAAGCACTACATATCCTTAGCCCCTGAGCCGCCTCTCCAGCCCCTATAAACGATGTCCGATGTCCGGGATGTTTTCTTTGTATCTCCTTAGAGATTAAATGAAAGTTCCCCTCCCTAAGGAGCTGGGAAGTCACAGCTGCCAACTCTGTTGTTTCAACCCACTTCTGTCTTGGTTTAGGTGTGGACCACAACACCATAGTGGACGTACTGACCAATCGGAGCAGAGAGCAAAGGCAACTCATTTCTCGAGCCTTCCAAGAGCGCACCAAGCAGGTATGACCACTGACTTCCCAGGCACTGCGGACAGCGGGGGTGGTGGTGGGGGAGCGGTGGGGGGGGAGCGGTGGGGAGGGGTGGTGGGAGGGGTAGTGGGAGGGGTAGTGGGTTTGGTGGGGGTGTGGGAGGTGGGGGGAGCAGTGAGGAGGGGCCCCCACGGAGGACTGGGGCCCCCACGGAGGACTTGAGCTCCAGCTATGGCCAACCCCTCCCTCTAATCAGGGACTTGTTGGCCAAGGCAGAGCTTCCCACGGTTCTGGGCCCTTCCTTGACCTCTGTCTGTGTCTGTCCGGGGCCATTTACGTAGGATCTGCTGAAGTCCTTGCAGGCGGCACTCTCTGGCAACTTGGAGAAGACTGTGGTGGCTCTCCTACAGCCCGAAGCCCAGTGTGATGCTCAGGACTTGAGGGCAGCTTTGAAGGTACCTGCAGAGGACAAGTGCTGGGTTGTCTGGGGAGCAAGGACATCCGCAGAGAGGAGGAAGGACAGTTAGTTGACTGGCCTTGGCCTAGAGGCCCCCTTGACTCTGGGAACCCTGAGATAGAGAGGCAGCCAGCGCCTGCTCCCCAGCTCTCTCTCTGCCATCTTGCTGAGCTCATGACATGGCCCAGTCACGGGATCCCACACTTTCTTGTAGGCCTCTGGTTCTGTTGGTTCCAAGGATGTGGCCTTGGAAATCCTGGCCACCCGGGCGGGGCCTCGACTGCGGGAGTGCTTGGCAGTATATAAGCACGGTAAGAATGTTCCAGGGTCCCTGAGAGCCGAAGGGTAGCAGCACAGTCCATTCCTCCCCTACTGTCCTTGGAGATCCGGGACCCTAGTTCCTTAAGATCTCTGCTCCCAGCACTCCTCCACTCCCCTACTGCCGGTGTCTCAGTTTCCCCAGGGGAGAGAGCCACATGTGATCATTAAAGAAACAGAAGCAATGATTACCTTAGTCTGGAGCCCTAGGGCGAATTTCACAGGGATGACAATTAGTCACTGTAAAAGTCCCCAAGGTACCCTTGTCACCTTCCCAGCCCCTTGCTGTCTCTACTATCACACCACATCCCAAGGCCTCCGGGACAGGCGGTGGCCCCCTTTTTTTTAAGCCATAGTGTGACCTGTCAGAGGCTGCTGTCCCTGCCTGTCCGCCACTTGCCTAGCCTACTAATTTGTGAGTGGCTGTTCCCACCCTCATCAGTTCTTCTTCAGTTTTCCTTAGATGTCTGAGCACCCTCCTTCTTCCCTCAATGCCCTCTCCCTTGCTTCTGGTTTCTTCTCTTTCTTCCTCCCCTCCCCACCCCACAGCCCTGCAGTATAGCTGCACATAGGTAAGATACTTTCTTCAGGATTCTCACGACTTAGTCCTGTGTCGCCCTGCCCCCTCATCAGGCCCCCTCCCTCAACCAGGCCCCGCCCCCACCATGCTCCCTCCCCCAACCAGGCCCCCTCCCCCCACAAAGCCCCCTTTCCCCACAAGGCCCCCTTCTCCCAGGCCCCCTCCCCCCACAAAGCCCCCTTTCCCCACAAGGCCCCCCTTCTCCCAGGCCCCCTCCCCCCACAAGGCCCCCTCCCCCCACAAGGCCTCCTTCCCCCAGGCCCCCTCCCCCCACAAGGCCCCCTCCCCATAGCAGGTGCTGGGCTTGCTGGCATGTGACTCCATGGCTGGCATTTTTTGCTTTTGTTTCCTTTTCTGTCTTCCTTCTTCCCCTCCTTTCTTTCTGTCCCGGGGATTGAACCCAGGGCTTCGGCTCATGCTGGACAAGTGCTCGCCTACATATCCTTCGTTTTGCTCACTCTCTTCCTCATACTCTACCTCACACATCACTTCCTGGATATTGATTAGAGGGCTGGGGCCTACCCAGCTTGCTTCCTAATCTGGTTAACAATGGATGGAATCTCCAGCAGGAAGGTTTGAGGTGAGGCCACCCTCTCTACTCACGGCTCAGGAATGTTTTCAGACTAGCTCTGAAGGTGCCCACCCTGGCCTTCCATCCCAGGAACCATTAGCTATCAAGCTGCTCTGGAGAGGAGGCAGAAGGCCTGGTAGGGGGCTGGACGGCCACCTGAGTGTGGGTCCCAGCACCCACGTCAGCTGGCTCACAACCACCTGCAACTCCAGCTCCAGGGGACCTGACGCCTTCCTCCAGCCTCCTTAGGCACTGTCCACCATACACAGAAATTAAAAAAAAAAAACATTTTTTTTTCAAGAAAAGGTTTCTCTGTGTAACCTTAGCTGTCCTGGAACTCACTCTGTAGACCAGGCTGCCCTCAAACGCACAGAGATCCACCTGCCTCTGCCTCCCTGAGCGCTGGGGTTATAGGTGTGCACCATTGCACCCAGCTAAAAACAAAGATTTGAGAAAGAAGAAGAAGAAGAAGAAGAAGAAGAAGAAGAAGAAGAAGAAGAA
>OU015751.1:124273139-124295768 GCA_907169655.1 Acomys percivali | reverse complement strand
CTCTCTCTCTCTCTCTCTCTCTCTCTCTCTCTCTCTCTCTCTCTCTCACACACACACACACACACACACACACACACACACACACACGTTATATAATATATATCCCTCCCCTAGGGATAGCGTAAATAGTGGCAAAGACCTTTAGTTTCAGGTACTAAAGGGGCGTAGGCAGGATTTTTGTGAGACCCTATCTCAAAATAAAATTTAAAAGGGAGGGGGCAGCTGAAGAGTCAGTGGTTAAGAGCACGGGCTGCTCTTCCAGAGGACGCAGGTTCAATTCCCAGCACCCACATGGCAGCTCACAACTGTAACTCCAGTTCTCAGGGGATCTGACAACTTCACTCCAACGCACATAAAATTAAGAAGAGCTGGTGGCATAGCTCAGCGGTGGGACCTTGCCTGGTATGTGCAGCGCCTGGGCCCAAGCCTCTCCTCCGCTGGCACACACACTCTTTACGGCTCCTGTATAGCTCTTTCTGGATGTGAACACTAGACCGGTTTAACTTGCTGTCGATCCCAGTGAGATAGAGACAGGACTGCAGCTGGTAACAAAAGCCTATACCTGCCTCAGGAATAGCTCCCTTCAATCTCCAAAGTCCTAAGGATACAGCCTGGCCAGAGGGCGTGTGCTTAAATCAATTAGGAATCTTGTCTTTTCTTTCTTTTAAAAAAACCTTTGAAATGTGTCACTGGGCGTGGTTACACACACCTTTCATTCCAGCACTAGGAGGCCAAGACAGGTGGATCTCTGGTTGTCCAAGCTTGTCTCAAGCTTTTGGTAATCCTGCCTCAGTTTCCCAAGTGACGGGATTTTAAGTGATTTATGACATGCCTAACCTCAACTCTTTCCCCCTTCAAGACAGAGCCCTGTCTGTCCTGGACTCACTTTGTAAACCAGAGATCCACCTGCCCCTGCCTCTGCCTCTGCCTCTGCCTCCTTGAGTGCCAGGATTAATTACAGGCATGTGCCATTGCACCCGGCTTAGCTGCAGGTAATTTATATTTTGTTTTTTGTTTCTGTTTTTCAAGACAGGGTTTCTCTGTGTATCCTCCCTGGACTTGCTTTGTAGATCAAGCGGGCCTTGAACTCACAGTGATCCTCCTGACTCTGTCTCCCAAATGCTGGGATTAAAGGCGTGCACCACCACACCCAGCTATATTTTGTTTGTTTAGAATCAGAGCAGCTACCCTATGAGCATATACAGGGGGAGGAGGTCCCTCTCAGTCACAGTCATAGGGGAGGGGAGTAAGGGGAAAATGGGAGGGAAGGAGGAATGGGAGGGTACAAGGGATGGGATAACAATTGAGATGTAATATGAATAAATTAATAAAATATATTAAAAAAAAGATCAGTAGCAAAAATTACCTGCAGGCAGGGCGTGGTGGCGCACGCCTATAATCCCAGCACTCGGGAGGCAGGGGCAGGTGCATTGCTGTGAGTTCGAGGCCAGCCTGGTCTACAAAGCGGGTCCAGGACAGCCAAGGCTACACAGAGAAACCCTGTCTCGAAAAACCAAAAAAAAAAAAAAAAAAAAAAAAAAAAACCCCCCGGCCGCCCCCCCCCCCCCCCCCCCCCCAACGCCCCATCTCTTGCCCTCTATGGCGCTCAGGGCGGACCTTGAAACCGAAGCCACGCCTGGGAAAATTGAAAAAGCCTAAAGACAAGCATTGCTCATTTCCTGCCCAAGGCTAGAAAATGATCAATAATTAAGTGGGGGTTGGGAAAAACTAGCCAGCCAAAGAAAGGAGCTACAAGAAGCCACTGGAGGGAGTGGGCAGGGCGTGAGGTGCAAGAGGGCTGCACCTTGCAAGGCTCACAGAGCGGCAAGGCCTGCGGGGAGGGAGAGCGCTCTAACAACCCTGGCTTCAGCCTTGCCTCTCCTTTTCCTTCTTGAGTCCAAAACCTACACTTCCCCTCTGCTTGGAATTACTTACGGGCACAGGTGAGGGAGTCAAAACACTCCGGGTGCCTTCCTAGTCAGCAGCAGACGCTATTTAGCAGTGGAAGAAGCCTATTAAATATGTAGCTTGAAGAAGACATCGCCCACCCTCAGGACCCTGCTCCCCTCAAGCCCCTTTCCTGCTTCTACCCAGTCTTCTCGTCCGAGTGCAAATCTTCCTGCCAGCACTGCCTCTTCGAGACTCCTCTAGAATAAGGGCGAGCACTGCAATTCTGGCTCGCAGGGAGAAGGAGAGGGTTTGTTGACAATGGGAAAACGACGGGATCGCATCGCTTTCACGGCTCCCTGTGCCTGGGACGTCAGGTGTGTCAACTCCTCCCCACCCCACCCCCTTCCCCCAAGAGAGAGGAGAGGAGAGCTGGAAGAAAAAGATAGTTGGAAAACAAAGTTTTTTACCTTGGAGAGGTGGAGGCGGTCCCGGCACCGGGAGGGAGAGGACTCAGTTCCGGCGGTTCGGCGCGGGAGGAGGGAACATCGTGGAGGGGCGCCGCCTGCGCCAGCTGCCTCCCAGCTGTCAGCCCCGTTGCTGGGCGCGAGTGCACTGGCGCGGCGGCGTCCAGCCTGGGTCGTGGCCACTCCGGGACTCACGCCCCGCACCGTGGGTGGGCGCCGGAGGAGGAGGGTGGAGGGCGAGCGCTGGCTAGGGCGCAGGGCCGGCGAGGGGGCGCAGCACCGGCGAGGGCGAGCGCTGGCTAGGGCGCAGCACCGGCGAGGGGGCGCAGCACCGGCAAGGGGCGAGCGAGGGGCGCAGCGCCGGCGAGGGGGCGCAGGGCCGGCGAGGGGCGAGCGCGGGCGGTCCCCTCCGGCCTCCCAGCGTCTCCGGCGGCGGTGTGCGCTCCAGGTCCAGCCTACAAACTGCCTTCCAAAGGAAGTTTGTGGTTTTTCTTTTTCTTCTTTTTCCCCTCGGTCCGGACAAAGACAAATTAGCTAAGGGCCAGGTCCCTGGAGGAGGAGGAGGAGGAGAAGGAGGAGGAGCCTGCTCAGCGGCGGAGGGTTTCCACCCGGGGCTGTCTGAGCCGGTCAGCAAGCCCGGTGAGAGGCGGAAAGGAGGAGAGGAGAAACAACAGACCCTTTCTCTTCCCTCCGCCTGCCGCGGAGAGGCACGGGGCGCGTGTGCCTCTCTGGTGAGAGCCGGGAAAAGCAAGCGGCCGTGGCATTGCCGGGAGGAGCAGGGCGGGACGGCTGCTCAGACCTCGCTGGATGCCCGCGGCCGCCCTCTGCTCTGCGGCCACAGAAGCAGGGTTTCCAAAGAGCATTGTGTTTGTGCGTTTACTCGTTTGATAATGAAAGAAAAGGAAGAAGAAGAAGAAAAAATATCCCCACTCCCGTTTTTCTGGAGCCCCCAGAGGACTGCTTCCCAAGTCCTCCCTTCCTCCCTGTATAGTTGTGGTTATTTTTTGTTTGTTTGTTTGTTTGTTTTCTTTTTTAAGGCTAGAAATGGAACTGATCTGTATGTGCCTGGTAATACACGTCGAGGGCGAGGAAGACACTCTCGCCTCCTCTCATCGTCCTGAGAAGCAAGAAAATCTGGGGATAGATTAAAATATGAGGATACATTTTATGATGAAGGGACAGTCCCCTCCCCCCCCCGCCCCCAGCAGTGTGTTCTGGGACACGCCGAGTGGCAGTTAAGGGATGTTGGAACCTAACCTTACATTCTGAAGGCTCCTCTACACTCTCCTGACGCGGCTGCCACAGGATGAGACTTCAGGCAGCTCGGAAAGCTGAGAGAACAGTTGCAACAGAGACCCAGGAAGCGGAGTCATGGTTGCAACAGTCCAAGCACGGCACGAGGAGATATTTGCTCAGGCTGTGGGAGAAAAGAAGATATAGAACTCTGAAACAGCAAGAGTTGGCACGAACAAACACACCACTGACCAAATAGGTCAGTTTGGTAAAGGGAAGGATTAAAAAGAAAGAAAACTCCTAACATGGCAAGAAGCTGTTTTAGTAAGCTATAGAGCCATGTTGTAATTTAAAGAAAGTCCCAACCAAGCCAGCTTCTGTGAATCCAACATTCAGGAAGCCGAGGAAAAAGATTACAAGTTCCACACTTGCTCGGGCTACATTACCAGACCTTGTATTAAATGAAAAAGAGAAAAAAATTGAGAAGTTAATTTACATTAATTTCAAATGTTCGGTGTAATGTATGGAAAGATACTATACTTAGTCCTATCTGGAAGAGCAAGTTCAGGTGCCATAAAGGAGAGTAATTGTGACACATACATAATTTGTATGTCATAGCACTCAGAAACTGTTCAGTGGGGGGGGGGGGGGGGGAGAAAAAAAAAACCAAAAACCTCTCACAAGCTTCTGGACTACATTTCCCAGGAGGTACCGCGACATGCTCCTCCTTGACCTCCCATGAGTCTCTGGGCTCAGAACTTAGCCTCCGCCGCCGGGGGCGGGGTAACGCCGGACTCCCGGAGTGCCGTATTACGCACTTCCTCCTGGGGGGGTGGTTCGGAGGCCGAACCCTTGTGTAGGGGGTTCGAGTCCCGCCCCCTGACTCTCCGCTCTAGACCCTGAGTCTGGGGCGGGGTACGGTCGGCCGGGTTCGCCTCTCCTCGCCGAGGGGCAACAGCTCGCCTCGGGCTTCGCCATGGAGACCTACCTGCTGGACTGTCGAGCCGCTGTGCAGGTAACGGGTCCCGGAATGCAGCGTGGGGTCCGGGAAGGACGAAGGTGTGGAGGGAGCACGGAGGGGACCAAGCCCTTCGCCGTGGGCGGGGGACGCGGAGAAGTGAGTCGGGTCCCTCGCCCGGCGGTGTGTCTGTCCCTTTCTCCCCGCCCCTCTCCGTTTCCCTCCGGCAAACCCGGCTTCAGTCCACCGGCCTCCAGGTGCACCTCGCCCGGGGAGGTGGAGGGCACCTGGGCGCAGGGCTTTATTGCCTCTGAATAGCGGTTTGCCTTTTTATTTTTATTTTATTTTATTTTTCCTCCTAGATAGAGCCGGCCATTGTGTTTTACTTTAAATCTGTTTTTTAAACCAACATACAGGATAATGCATCAGGCATATATGTTGACCCACAACTTACATTCCTTTGCTTCCAGTGTTCTCCTTTGGCGCGCGCGCACTCACACACACACACACACACACACACACACACACACACACACACACACGTCTCACAGTCACTCACAAATACGTAAAAATATCCCCTCCTTGGTGAGAGATAAACAACGCAGTGTGTTTGGACTCTAAACCGTAAGCATGGCCCCCGAATTCTTTGTAGCTTATTTTTGGTGCTTCCGAGCCAGCTGGACTCACCCAGCTGTGCTGACAGCTGTTCCCCTAAGAGGCTCCAAGTCACCTTGGCCCCCTACTGCGAGCTGCTCTGCCCCCCTCCCCAAGAAACCTAGACAGATGGCAATCTTCCTTTAAAATAACTCAGCTGGGTGTGGTAGCCACATGCCTCTAGTTCCAGCACTCGGGAGGAGGAGGCTGAAGGTTCACCAGTTCTGGCCAGCTCTGGGCTGGGGGGAAAAAAACCCTCAAAAAGGACCCCGAAAAACACTGCCAAGCACGATGGCTCACGCCTGTAATTAACCCCAACACTCAGGGAGGCAGAGGCAGGTGGATCTCTGTGAGTTCGAGGCCAGCCTGGTCTAAAAGCGAGTCCAGGACAGCCAGGACTACACAAGGAGAAACTGTCTGGAAAAAACAAAAAAGCAAAAACCCCAAAGCACCCCCACACATACACACACAAATCAAACAAAACTGGGCAATAGACTCTGGTCTTTAGCAAACCTTGAAAGTCACTAATTCTGCTGTAGATTCGGCTGCAGGGATAAACGAATATTCTCAATTTGAATTTGGGGTGAGGTTCAACACCAAAAATTTCCTTTTGGAAATCATCTAGCCAGTCATGGTGCTGCATACTTGTAATCTTAGCCTTGAGTAGGTTGAAGGGAAAAAATATAAGCTAAAGTGCAGCCTGGCTATATACTGAGGTCAGAGCAAACCTGAGCTCCGTGGTGAGACTCAGTTCTCCTCATAAACTGCCCCCGGCCCAGGAAGAAAAAAGCCACCTTATTCGGAGGGAGTTGTTTTAGTGTATACGGCAATTTGGAACCAATTTTCATTGGTTACTTCTTTTCTTATGGGAATCTCCTGCCTCCACCTACACACACACACACACACACACACACACACACACACACACACACCAGTTAAGAGATGCGTGCCATCACCCTAGGCATGAGATCTGCTTATTTTGTTTTACTCTTTTCTTTTTTTAATTTTTTTTTAAGATTTATTTATTAAGCTGGGCGTGGTGGCGCACGCCTTTAATCCCAGCACTCGAGAGGCAGAGGCAGGAGGATCGCTGTGAGTTCGAGGCCAGCCTGGTCTACAAAGTGAGTCCAGGACAGCCAGGGCTACACAGAGAAACCCTGTCTCGAAAAACCAAAAAAAAAAAACAAAAAAAAAAAAAAAGAATTTATTTATTACCCAGCCTAGTCTAGAAACCCAGTCCAGGACAGCCAACACTACACAGAGAAACCTTGTTTCCGAAAAAACCAAAAGAAAAAAGATTTATTTATTACGTATACAGTGTTCGGCCTGCATGTAACACCTGCAAGTCAGAGAGGGCACCAGATCCCATTATAGATGGCTGTGAGCCACCATGTAGTTGCTGGGAATTGAACTCAGGACCTCTGGAAGAGCAGCCAGTGCTCCTAACCGCTGAGCTATCTCTCCAGCCCTTGTGTTACTCTTCACTGTGTTTGTTTTGAGATTGTCTTAAACAGCCCGGGCTGACCTTGAAGTCCCAATGTAGCCGAGGTTGACCGTGAACTTCTGGTCCCTTCTGCTTCTACTTTTCAATGCTGGCATTATAGGAATCTACTGCAACGCCCAGCTTGGCTGTTTTTTAAAATTTATTTAATTTTATTTATATGAAATAGAGTCTCACTATGTAGCCCTGGCTGGATTGGGACTATGTAGATCAGACCAGTCTCAACCTCAGAGGTCCACCTGCCGCTCCTTCTGGGATTAAAAGCCCTTTTAAAAAAAAAATATATATATATATATATATATATATATATATATTTTGTTTTATGTATGTGTAGTATTTGTACATTTAAGTGCAGTGCCCATGCGTTGCAGAAGAGGACCATGGTGTCCCTGGGACTGGAATTACAGGTGGTGGTGAGTCACCTGACGCGGTTGATAAGTCCTTTGTAAGATCAGGTTTTTAATCACTGAGCCATTTCTCTAATCCCTAAAAAATTGTTAAATTAAGTTTTTTGATTTTTGGTTTGGCTTGGTTTGGTTTTGGTTTTTCAAGTAAGAGTCTCTCTGTGTAGCCTCGGCTGTCCTGGACTTGCTTTGTAGACCAGGCTGGCCTTGAACTCACAGCGATCCACCTGCTTCTGCCTCCCGAGCGCTGGGATTAAAGGCGTGTGCCACCACGCCCAGCGTTAAGTTTTACTTAACTATTTATTGGTGTGTTGGGAGCCTCATGCTGCGTGGATGCATGTGAGAATCAGAGGAAACTCTCACCGTGATCTCCTTTCACCAAGTGGGTACCAGAGACTAAATTCAGGTTATTATGTTTGGTGGCAAATGCCTGTGTCTACTGAACCATCTTGTGTTTTAAATGAAAATCTAAAACATTCTATTTTACCAATAAAGACTCAGAAGCCACATGCTGAGGTGAAAACCTTTTAGCTCAGAGAGCCAGAGAGGCAGAGAAAGCACCCAGCCGACCTTCCTACTCAGCTCACATCCCAATGGAAAAGGCCCAAAGGCTCACTAGCTCAGCTGACTGCCCTAGAGGAAAAGGCTAAAAAAATCCAAGGACAAAGGCTTCCTAACTCAAAGCTCAAAAAGCCAAAGGCCAAGGAGGAGAGGAGCTAAAGAGCTAAAGAAGCACCAAAGCCGGGGACTGGAGAGATGGCTCAGAGGTTAAGGGCTCTGGCTGCTCCTCCAAAGGTCCTGAGTTCAATTCCCAGCAACCACGTGGTGGCTCACAACCATCTATAATGAGATCTGATTCCATCTTCTGTTCTGCAGACAGAGCACTACATACATAATAAATAAAATGAAATAATAAAAAAAAAGAAGCACCAAAGACCCCTTCTACTTCTCCACGCTGTCTTAAACACCCTCAACTCAGAGTCCCTCCTGCTCTTTAATCCTTATCAACTGGTTTCTTGCTCTTACTCTTGGCCTAGGGTTAGCTTTATTAAATCATTTTTACAGAATGCTCTTGGATTACAAGTGTGTGTTATGTACCAACCACGCCAAACAAAAGACGGGGTTGGGTGTTTTGGTAGGATTTATTTATTTTATGTATGCGTGCTCTGTCTTCATGTACACCTGCAGGCCAGAAGAGGGCACCAGATCTCATTATAGATGGTTGTGAGCCACCATGTAGTTGCTGGGAATTGAACTCAAGACCTCTGGAAGAGCAGCTTAACCCCTGAGCCATCTCTCCAGCCCCAAAAGACAGGTTTTTACAGTTCACAATCTCAGGGATCACAGTGGGATCAAAGACCCGCAACAATCTCATTCCTCCTTCCTTCCCTCCCTCCCTCCCTCCCTCTCACTTTCTTTCCACAATACAAAAGGGTTTTTTGTTGTTGTTTTGTTTTCCGAGACAGGGTTTCTCTGTGTTGCCCTGGCTGTCCTGGACTCACTCTGTAGAACAGGCTGGCCTCCGAACTCAGAGCGATCCTCCTCCCTCTGGCTCTCCAGTGCTGGGATTACAGGTGCGCACCGACAAGCACGTTGTTAGACTTTATTCTCATTTGTTCCTCTTCAGTGCTGCCTCTTGCTTCTTGAGATAAAATCTTGCTCTGCAGCTTAGGCTAGTCTAGGACTTTTGGTCTTTTGCCTCAGTCTCCCAAGTACAGAGGGCATCAGAACCCAGTGTAGGTAGTTGTGAGGCACCATGTGGGCATTGGGGCTTGAACTCAGGACCTCTGGAAGATCAGCCAGTTCTCTTAACTCTCCCCAGCCCCAAGGGTTTTGTTTTGTTTCTTTCTTTCTTCTTTTATTTTTTTTTTTAAGACTTAGTTTTGAAGATTTTGGGGGGAATTAATTTTTAAGTTATTTCCGTTACTTCAGACATTAGAGATCCAATATCCCCCTGGAGCTGAAATCACAGGAGCCTGTGAGCAATCCAGTGTGGGTGCTAGAAACAGAACTTGGTCCTTCTCAAGAACAGTAAGAGCTGTTAACTGACGAGCCATCTTTTCAGTCCCTTAATGTTTATTTGTGCGAGCGTATGTGTGTACATATGCGTGTGCATGTGTGAGTGTGTGCGTGCCTGTATCCTAGGAGGCCAGAAGAGGCTGTAGAATCCCCTAGAACAAAGCTTCTGTTCTCTGAAAGAGCAGGACTCGCACTTAGCTGCCATGTCTCCAGCCACAGCTCAGGGTGTTTATGGCATCATTCTAAGTTGCTATCCTGTTCCTGTCGGGAGGTTTTCAGGATTGTGTGAGTAACTGTTCTTCTCTTTTTCCCACTATTCACTGAAAAAGCCCTTAGACCTGAAAACTGACCGGGAAAGCCTTCTGTCTAGCATATACCAGCCACACCCGTCCCCCCAGGTAACAACAGTATGAAGGTTGGCGGGACATCACGTCTACTGTGATACTTTTCCAGTTTTACACTATCCCAGCCTTCCTCCGCGTGCCTCCTCCAAGGAGCGAGATCTAACTGCTTTGTGTCCCTGTGCTCTCCCCTCCTGAAGGCAGCTGAGTATGTGACTCTAAGAATGTTAGCTGATAAGACACTAGCAGTGTTCGCTGGGGGACGCCAGTAATTCTCACTCTTTAATCGTGGAGCTATTACATAAGGAAAACACTGACGCACAAAACATGTGAAGTGGAAAAGATAGAGGCCGTTTTTTCTTTCCATCCAGTTCCCCGGAATCTGCTAATGTTCCCTTTTCTAAAAGAAATGTGTGCGTATGCATGGATATCTGTGAGTGTCCGTGTGTGGGGGCGGGCGTGTGTGTGTGTGTGTGTGTGTGTGTGTGTGTCTGTCTGTGTGTGTATGTGTGTGTGTGTGTGTGTGTGTGTGTGTGTGTGTGTATCTGCCACATGCATCCTGGGAGTTCAGAAGAGAGTTTTTGGTTTCTTGGTTTTTTTTAAGACAGAGTTTCTCTGTATAATAGCTCTGGCTGTCCTGGAACTCTCTTCGTAGACCAAGCTGGCCTCCAATTCACAGATGTCCTCCTGCCTCTGCCTCCCTTCCCAAGTGCTGGGATTAAAGTCTGTGCACCACCACATCCACCTCCAGAAGAGAGTTGTTTGCTTGTTTTGTCTTTCTTTTTTCTTTTTTCTTTTTTTTTTTTTTTTCTGGGTTTGCGAGACAGGGTCTCTCTGTGTAGCCTTGGCTGTCCTGGTCTTGCTTTGTAGACCAGGCTGGCCTCGAACTCACAGCGATCCGCCTGCCTCTGCCTCCCGAGTGCTGGGATTAAAGGCGTGCGCCACCACACCCGGCTCGTAAGAGAGCTTTAATAAGTTCCCTGGAGCTGGCGTTAGAAGATGTTGTGACCCACCCCTTGTGGGTGCTGGGAACTGCTGAGCGATCTCTCCAGCCTTCCCTTAATATTCCTATATTAAGAGAGCCTAACTGGTCTACATAGCAAATGCCAGGATGAGAGCCTTGAATCCCAGCACTCGGGAGGCAGAGGCAGGTGGATCGCTGTGAGTTTGAGGCCAGCCTGGTCTACAAAGTGAGTCCAGGACAGCTAGAGCTACACAGAGAGACCCTGTCTTGAAAAGCCAAACAAAACAAAACAAATGCCAGGATGTCAAGGGCTACATACAGAGGCCCTGTCTCAAACAAACAAGAGCTTGTTTGGAGTCTCCAGGAGAGGAGTGTAGCTCCCTGTGCACCCTGACCAAAGAGCAGTCTTCTGATGGCCAGGCTTGTCCTCTTCAGGAGGGATGTAGGTGGGGCAGTGAAGGAGGGAGTTGGACACTGGCTCAGCAGAATCCATCCCTGTGATCAAGGGGATGACGGATGTCCCAGCCAGATAACCCCCACATCTGCCAGTGGAAAAAGAGACCAGATCCAGACAGTCACAGCAGTGAGTGACTCTGGGCGGTGTGAATGCTTGGCGTTTGCACAGGACAGAGACAGCTGATAGCGGCCAGTTCCGTAATACCATATTTTTAGCATGTGACTCTGGAGAACTTTTCTGTAGTTTCTGCCGCATGACAATAGCACGTTCCACTGAAAAGAAATCTGCACACCTGAACTTGGCAGCTGAAGTAGAGATGGAAAGAGCCCAAGTTAGAGATCAGCTCAGACTACAGAGCAGGTTCCAGGCCAGCCCAGGCTGTGTACAAACAAAAGACAAAGGGCCTGGTGGAGGCAGAGGCAAGCGGGGCGCTGTGAGTTTGCGGCCAGCCTGGTCTATATAGTGAGTTCCAGGACAGCCAGAGGTACATGGTGAGACCTTGCCTTGAGAACAAAACAAAACACAAACAACAACAAAAACAACGGAAGGGAAAGGGGAAGAGATCTCCATACCCCCACCCCCAGGACAGGGTCTCTCTGTGTAGCCTTGGCTGTTCTAGGCTCGATTTGTAGACCAGGCTGTCCTCGAACTCACATCGATCTGCCTGCCTCTGCCTCTGGGTTTAAAGGCCACCACGCCCTGCTATTATTATTATTTTTATGGGCTCCTGTTCCTAGTGACTCATCTTGTACTTTAGTCTTGGGGGTCCAGGCCACATTTCAGGCTGCGCTGGGAAGGAAGGTACACTTCTCAGGCACGACATGACAATCACGTAGCTGCTTGGTCATTCTCCCTCCTCCTGTTCTCTTGGGCGGGGGTGGGGTATGTCAGGCCTGCCCTCCCCTTTGTTAGGATTGTGTACAGTAGCTGTCGACCATGGTCATCTTCAAAGGGGAAGTGGTTTCTTAGCCCCAAACCCTCTTCCTGCCTGGGATCCAGGCCATAAAACAATACAAAGACACTTCAGGGTGTGCGCTTTCGGCTAATGGGCCAGCTTCTTCATCCTCTTCCTCTTCTCTTTAAACACTTTTTTAGGTTTATTTTTTGTGTATGAGTTTTTTTTCTTGCATGTATGTATGTATGTATGCATGCATGTATGTATGTATGTATGTATGTATGTATGTATATCTCATGCATGGACGATACCCTCAGAGGTTAGAGTGTATCAGGCTGGGCGTGGTGGCGCACACCTATAGTCCCAGCACTTGGGAGGCAGAGGCAGGTGGATCACTGAGTTCGAGGCCAGCCTGGCCTACAGAGTGAGTCCAAAACACAGAGAAATTGTCTCGGGGAAAAAAAAAAAAAAAAAAGCGGTGTCAGACCCTGAAATACATGTTTTGGATGATTGTGGGCCACTGTGTGGCTGTTGGGAACCAAACTGCGGTCCTCTGCATGGCTATTGGGAGCCGAACTGCGGTCCTCTGCAGGGACAAGTGCTGGGTTTTGTTCTGTTTTGTTGGCTTTTTGAGACAGTTTTTGTTGTTTTGTTTTTTGTGTAGCCCTGGCTGTTCCCGGAATTCTCTCTGTAGACCAAGCTGGCCTCCAACTCACAGATCCTCCTGCCTCTGCCTCCCAAGTGCTGGGATCAAAGGTGTGCGCCACCACGCCCAGCCACAACAAGTGTTCTTAGCCCCTGAGCATCTCTCCAGGCCCCTCCTTTAAGTGTATGTTTATATTACACTAATGTATTGTGTGTGCACACAAGTATGCCACATTGCACACGTAGAAGTCAGGAATGGTTTTGTTTTTTTCCTTTTTTTTTTTTTTTTTTTCCTTAAAATTATTTTACTTACATTTGTGGTTTGCCTTCATGTATATCTGTGTGAGGGTGTCAGACACCCTGAAGTTACAGACACTTGTGAACTGCCACATGGGTGCTGGGATTTGAACCCAGGTCCTTGGAAGAGCAGTCAGCGCTCTTAACCACTGAGCAATGTCTTCAGCCCCCAGAGAATGGTTTTCAAGAGTTAGTGCTCTGTTCTGTCGGTACCAGTGATTGAACTCAGGTCGCCAGGCTGGGCAGCATCCACCTTTACCCAACAAGCCACACTGTGTCCCTTTCTTTCAGAAAGGTTTTTGGCTGGGTGTGGTTCTCACACCATTAGCACCAGCTGGAGGGTCTCTGTGAATTAAAGGCCAGCCTACATATTGAACTATAGGACAGCCAGGCCTACATAGAAACAAAACCAAACTGGGCATGGTGGCATGTGCTGTGATCTCAGCACTTGGGAGGTGAAAGCAGAATTACCAGTTCCCGACCAGCTTGGCCTGCATAGTGGGCCCTAGGTCAGCCAGGCATGCAGCGAGAGCAGGTAGGGTTGGTGGTGCATGCCTTTGATCCCAGGCGGAGGAAGGCAGATCTCTGAGTTCAAGGCCAGCTGGGTCAACTTAGATAGATGCTGTCTTTTTAAAAAATGTCCTTCCTGTGGCTCTCAATTCTGACAGCTCAGGTTTCCCATGCTGCTAAGTTTGGCTGTATTCCTGCTCCCCCTTACCCCCACCCCAACTCTTCCGCTGCTTAGAAAACAGACACTGTTTGGCCTGAGTGTTTAGCCAGTGGAGATATGGGCCATCTAAATTGGGGGTGGCCTTGCACCCAGGAGTCTCCACTTTCTGGAGCACAGTCATACAGAGTAAAGAGAACCTGCCCTCTGGGTTTTTTTGCGGGGGGGGGGGGAGTTGTTTGTTGGTTTGCTGGTTGGTTTTTCGAGACAAGGTTTCTCTGTGTCCTGGACTCACTCTGTAGACCAGGCTGGCCTTGAACTCACAGCGATCCGCCTTCCTCTGCCTCCCGAGTGCTGGGATTACAGGCGTGCGCCACCACGCCCGGCTCCTCTTCTTGTTTTGGGCCAGGGTCTCATCTTTGGTCCAGGCTGGCTTGGAACTTATTTAGACCAAACTGGCCTCAGTGTTGCAATAGTACTTTTGCCTCAGCCCCCAGAGTCCTGAGGTTAAAGATGTGCACCAACGTGCCCAACTTATCCCCATGAAGAAAAAATGAGCTGGGTGTGGTGGCGCACGCCTTCAGTCCCAGGACTCTGAGTTAAAGGCAGGCGGATCTCTGTGAGTTTGAGGCCAGCCTGGTCTACAGAGTGAGTTCCAGGACACCCAGAGCTACACAGAGAAATCCTGTCTCAAAAAAAAAAAAAAGTTGTAATGTATGTGTATGTGTGGAAATATACATGTGACTAGAGGTGCCCCCAGGAGGCAGAAGAGGGCAATAGATCCCCTGGCCATATGGAACCATCCAATGCAGTGGCTGAGAGCCAAACGTAGGTCCTCTTCAGAAACAATTCATGAGCCATCTCTCTCCCTCATAAAATAAAACTTCACACTTATTTATATATTTGCGGAGTGGGGAGTATGCAGCAGCACGCAGGCATGCGGTAAAGGTCAGAAAACAGCTTGCAGGGCACCCGACTCTTTCCACCGCGTTCCAGGGACTGAGCTCGGTTGTCAGGATCGGCAGCCTTGGCCACTGAGCCATCCTGCCAGCCGTGCCCTCGTTTTATATAGGAGCCCAGGTCCCCATATCGAGTAAGAAGCAGCGTTGGACTGGGCGTGGTGTCACACGCCTTTAGTCCCAGGCAGGCGGATCCCTGTGAGTTCCAAGCCAGCCTGGTCTACAAAACGAGTGCAGGGCAGCCAAGGCTACACAGAGAAACCCTGCTGTGAAACAAGAAGAAGCGGCATTGGATTCCACCTTGGTCTGTGATTGTCCCTGTGACGTCCTGCTGCTTTCCAGAGAGGAATAGTGCAAAAAGGGCAGTGTGTGCGCATGCGCTCGTGCCTGCGTGTGTGTGTGTGTGTGTGTGTGTGTGTGTGTGTGTGTGTGTGTGTGCGCGCGCGCATGTGCGCACACCGCGCGCAGTCCAGGCAGGCGTGGGTAGCGGGGTGGCGCTGACCGGGAAGGAGCAGGAAGGTGAGCCGCACACCTTTGGTCACCCAGGTCGAGGCTCCACAGTGGCACAGCACCTCTGCTGGCCTTGGCTGCGCACCAGAGCTTGCTTCTCGGCTTACATTGGAGCCTCTTCTCTCCCCTCCGCGCTCTGCGGTGGCTTTGGTGTCGTCTTCCCTCTGTGCTGGGCTCTGACTGGCCATGGCTGAGCTGCACTGTTACAGGGGTTGGGCAAGGGTTTCCGAGACCTTCCGGAACTCCTCGCTCAGCCTTTCTCTTCTCCTCTACCCTTCATGTTTACAACCCCCTTCCTGCTCCGGCGAGTCAGCTTTCCCCAGGGTTCTCCTGTCCCTTTGGTTCGCAGCCCCCTAGGAGACAGGGGGGCCTCTCTAGTCTCAGGGAAGTCAAAGGCGACATTGCGTCAAAGGCGACATTGTGTCCTATGACTGGGCCTCCAGAGTAGAATTCCCTTCCTGCTTCAGAAGAGAGTTCCGTGTTGCCAGCTGTGAGGGGCACATACAGGCTTTCAGCATTAGGGAGGCAGAGGCAGGATGCTTCTGAGTTGGAAGCAAGACTCCATCTTAAAAAACAAAATGTTATTAAAAAAAGAAGAAGAAGAAGAAGTTGATGCTGGAGCAGTGGCTCAGTGGTTAAGAATACCTGATGCTCTTCTGGAAGACCCTGGTTCAATAAGAGCCCTCCTATGGTGGCTCACAGTGGTCTGTAACTCCTGTTCCAAGAGATAAAACCCTCTCTGGTCTCTTTGGGCAGGTGCACACATGTGGTACACAGACATACATGCACGCAAAATACCCAAATACAAACAATAAAAGTAAAAATTTCCAAAAATTATTTTTTAAAAAAAAATTTGAAAAAGTCTAGCCCTCCCATGGTGCTTTTTGATGTCTCTGGGCCCTCACTGTAACCTAGTCATGGCTGTGTGGGGCCAGGTGGGTGCTGGGTGTGGTGGCGCACGCCTTTGATCCCAGCACCTGGAAGGCAGAGGCAGGTGGATTTCCGAGTCCAAGGATAGCCTGGTCTGCATAGTAAGTTGTAGGCCAGCCTGGGCTATATTAAGAAAAGGGGGGGAAAACAAAAAAACAAGAAGAAAAAGAGGAGTATGAGATGAAAATGTCTGAATGACAGAACAAAGTTGTCCATGGCTGAGTGGAAGCCTAAACTGTTCTGGTAGGAGGAGGGTCACGCATGTAAGGACAATGACAGTAGGCCATCTCCGCCCCTCCCCCCACCCCAGTTTTTTTTCCCCTAAAATTGCAATGTTTGATAAAGGCCTCTTGCTGTGTCTTATCTTCTGAGCCTTTTCCAGTTCGCTATACTGTGCCTAGCAAATTTCTCTGACAAGAAGCCACAATTGCTTTGCGCCTTGCTGGCTCCTGCGTGTGACCTAGTAGTGCCCAGCTGGGGCAGCTTATCAAGTGTGGGGCCAGGTGGACAGGTTTGGATTGTTGTGACTTCTGTGCTATCTGTGTCTACTGGGCAGAGGCCAGAGATTCTGTCAAATGTTCTGCAACGTGCTGGGCAGCTTCTACACAGCACAGACCTAGCTCAAAATAGCAACGCTGAAATGGCCAGGCATGGTGGCTCACTCCTGTAATCCCAGCACTTGGGAAGCAGAGACAGGTGGATCTCTGAGTTCCAGGACAGCCAAGGCTACACAGAGAAACCCCGTCTCAAAAAGCAAAAAATAAATAAATAAAAGTTGAAGACTGTTTGGATTATTTAGCAAACCCCACCTCAGGGGTGAGAGATAAACAGTCAATGCCTGCTCTGTATGCAATCCCCCGCAGTCCCCGGGACGTTCACAGCATTATGATAATAATTCTTTTGTTTTTGTTTTTTTTTTAGCAGGAACTCAAATAGCCTGAGCTTGCCTGGAACTTAATATTTAGTGGAGGCTGCACTTGAATTCCTGATCCTTCTGCCTCTACCTCCCAAGTGCTATATAGAGATTAAATGGTCAGTGAGTAGGTGTAAAAATATTATGGTAATGCCTGACGCCGTCAAGCGTCTAAATAAAAGCCTGTCTGGCAGCTGGACTTTACAAATTCAAAGTAAAAGTTCTGTGCCAGACATGATAGCACATACCCTTTAATCCCAGCACTGGAGAAAGGGGCTAGAGGCAGGTAGATCTATGAGTTCAACGTGAGACTTCGTCTCAAAACACAAACACAAAAGCTCGCCGGGCGGTGGTGGCGCACGCCTATAATCCCAGCACTTGGGAGGCAGAGGCAGGCGGATCACTGTGAGTTCGAGGCCAGCCTGGTCCACAGAGTGAGTCCAGGACAGCCAAGGCTACACAGAGAAATCCTGTCTTGAAAAAAAAAAACCCGAAAAACCTGGGGGCTGGAGAGATGGCTCAGAGGTTAAGAGCACTGGCTGCTCCTCCAAAGGTCCTGAGATCAATTCCCAGCAGCCACATGGTGGCTCACAGCTGTCTGTAATGTGATCTGATGCCTCTTCTGGCATGCAGAGGTACATGCAGGCAGAGCACTATATACATAATAAATAAATCTTTAAAAACAAAAACAAAAATCCACAAAAGGTCCTGGCTGAGGAGATATATGTGTCTTGGTTACGATACGTGTTGCTGGGATGAAATACCGTGACCAAAGCAACCTGGGGAGGAAAAGGGTTTATTTGGCTTATGCTGCCTCATCATGGTTCATTATTGATAAAAGTCAGGGCAGGAACTTGAACGGTAGCAACCTGGCGGCGCAGGGCTGATGCGCAGGCTGGAGAGAGGCACTGCCTGCTGCCGCCTTGCCGCTCATGGCTGGCTTGGTCTGGTTTCTTATAGAACCCAGGACCACCAGTCCTCCCAAATCAATCGCCAGTTAAGAAAATGCCCTACAGGCTTACCTGTGGCCAGATCTTATGGAGGCATCCCACACATACACACACATACCTCCCAGACAGGATTTCTCTGTGTATTCTTGGCTGTCCTGGAACTCTTTCTGTAGACCAGGCTGGCCTTGAACTCACAGAGATCCGCTTGCCAAGCAGGGATCCAAGGTGTGCGCCATCACTGAGGCCCTGGAGGCGTTTTCTTAGTTGAGGCTCCCTCCTCTGTGGTGCCTGTAGCTTGTGTCTAATTGACATGCAACTAGGCAGCACAATGGCTGAATGAATAAAGGACTTATGGAAGTGTGAGGACAGACGTCTAGAACCCACACGAAGCCAGCTGCTCCAACATGTATTCGTAATCTTGGTGCACCTTCAGCAAAGCAAGAGACGACAGACAGCCAAGTGTAGACCTGCAGTAGTGCACAGGAGCTGCTCCCCACCGAAAAGGAGCGAGGAGAGGACCAACACCTGAGCTTGGCACCGGGGCTTGCTCACCTGTGCACACACGAATTCATTTAAATAAGTGTTCAAGCCAGGCTAGCTCATGCCTGTAACCCCAGCATCTGGCGGGGTGTGTGTGTGTGTGTGTGTAGGGAGCTGGGGGGGAGCACTGAGGCAGATGGATTTAAGGCCAGTCAGGGCTACAGAGTCAGACCCTCTCTTAACACCAAACCAAACATCTGGAACAGTTCCAGAAGCAGCAGCTCTGTCTCCTCCCCCCCCCCACCCCAAGACAGGGTCTCTCTATGTAGCCTGTCCAGGACTCACTTTGTAGACCAGGCTGGCCTCAAACTCACAACGATCCATCTGTCTCTGCCTCCTGCTGGGATTACAGGTGTGCACCACCAGGCCGGGCTATCTTACTTTATTAGTGTGGCACACAAGGGAGTGGGTGTGAGTGAAGATGCCACACCCCGAGCCTGTACGTTCAGGTCCCTGGACCACAGGGTGTGGAGTCTGGAGTACGGCTTTCGAGGGTAGGCTTCCTCTTCCTACCCGGTGGGCTCCAGGGGTCAAGCTCAGGTCATCAGGCTTGGTTTCTGGCAAACACCCTAATCCACAGAACCTTCCTGCTGGCCATAGGTCTTATTTTTACCTTGGTTTTCAAAGCCTCTCTGCCTATTTTTATAGCTTTGAAATGTAGGAATTGCTCTTCTATTTTTTGGAAGTAGGGGCAGCGAGGGGCAAGTCAAGCGTGGCATCTTTGAGGGCATCGCTCAGCTGTCCGTTGCCGGAGCACATGCTTCTGCCTACAGGGACTGCCTGAGGACGCAGTCGCATAATTGTCTTCTGAGGGTTGGCCTGTGAGGACAGGGGTTAGTGGAGGGGGAAAAGCCAACTGGATGTACACACTGTGTAAACCTAGCCACTTGGGCCTCTGCTGAGCCTCTCCCGGTAGTGTCACATCCCCGGCAGGTCAGTGAGAAGGTGTGAGCCACGGCGGAGGATGTCTTATCAGCTTCTCCTCCCCTCCAGGAGCCCAGGCCTCTCCACGTTGTGCTGGGAAACGAAGCCTGTGACCTAGACTCCATGGTGTCGGCTCTTGCCCTGGCTTTTTACCTCACAAAGGTGAGTGCCAAGGAACAGTCCCTCAGAGCGAAAAGACTCGTGCTCGTGGCCCAGCTCTGCCACTTGTCACTGTTCAGCCCTGGGTGTGGTGACACACCTCTGTGCGCTCTTGGAAGCAGGATGCGAGAGGATAGGGGCATCCTGTTTCCTCAGGAGTGAGTAAGGAGGGGCTGGAGGGCTGGCTCGGAGGACCAGGGTTCAGTTCCCCGGCACCTACGTGGTAGTTGACAACCGTTTATAACCCCAGCTCCAGGGGATCTAAATGCCCCCTTCTGAGCCCCACAGGCACCGAGCACACGTCCGGTACATGTATGACACACAGGCCAAACACGCAAATGTAAAACAAAGTGAATATTTTTTTTTTTTTTTAAAGCTGGAGAGTGGGTGGGCTAGCGCAGTCAGTAAAGCCTTGATGTGCAGGCGCGGAGAGCAGCGTTCAGTGCCTAGAACCAGGCATGGGGGCACTCCCCTCTCACCCCGCACTCGGGAGGCGCACAGGCTGATCCCTCAGGCTCAGTGGCCAGCCGGCCTCGCCTACTGTTCAGTTGTTTAGTCATGCCTCTGTCTCAAAACGGGGCAGAGGGGTGGGGGTGCTGATGGCTTAGGAATGGCACCTGAGGTTGACCTCTGAACTCTACACGTGCTTCTGCAGGCCCATGTGCACCTGCACCTGTGCACAGCACCAAAGAGCATTAAGAGCCCTGACCTTGGCTGAGTGCTGTGTTTCTATCTGGAATGTCTAAGTCTGTTTTGAGAGATGTCTTTCTATTGCTGTGACTAAGGCAACTCTTAAAAAAGAAAGCATTTGTCAGGCCTGGTGGCACACGCACTCAGGAGGCAGAGGCAGGTGGATCTCTGAGTTCAAGGCCCACCTGGTCTACAGAGTGAGTTCCAGGACAGCCAGGGCTACACAGAGATAATGAATAAGACAGAAAAGCATTTAACTGGGGCTTGCTTAGAGTCTCAGAGGTTTAGTTTATTTTCAGCATGGCAGTTAGCAGGGTGGCACACAGGCAGACATGGTGCTGGGAGCAGCAAGAGAGGGCCACTAGGCCTACCTTAGGCCCTTGAAACATCAAAGCTCAACCCTAGTGACACACTCCCTCCAACAAGGCCACGCCATCCAACCCCGCCTGTGTAGGGCCACTCCCTTGATGACTAAGTATTCGAACATGAGGGTGTGTGTAGCAAGGGTCATTTAAACCACCATAAGGGATTTGTAAAACCATAAAGTTATATTTAAATAATTTATTATTACTGAGTTCCTTATGGATACCAATGATCTAGTATTTATCTTTTTTTTTTCTTTTTTGAGACAGGCTTTTATTCACATTGACATTGAACTTACTAGGTAGTTGAGGGTAGCACTGAATTACTTTTTTTTTTATGTATACAGTGCTCTGCCTGCATGTACACCTGCAGGCCAGAAGAGGGCATCAGATCACAGCATAGATGGCTGTGAGCCACCATGTGGTTGCTGGGAATTGAACTCATGACCTCTGGAAGAGCAGTCAGTGCTCTTAACCACTGAGCCATCCCTCCGGCCCAGCACTGAATTTTAAATTCTGCCTCCACGTCCTGTGTGCTGGGATTACAGGCATAAACTACCAAACTGTTTATGCAGCATTGGGAATGCTGAGGCCTCTTACATGCCGGGTAAGTACTGTACCAACTAAGCTACGTCCATGCCAGCCCAGGTCAATTAAAAAGATATGTCTATTCTTATTTGATGTGTATGGGTGTTTTGCCTGCACGTGTGCCTCATACACTGAGTGTGTGCCAGCAGATCCTCTGGGACTGGAATTGCAGATAGTTGTGAGCTGTCACGTGGGTACCAGGAACGGAACTTGGGTCCCTCTAGAAGAGCAGCCAGTGCTCTCAGCCACCGGGCCATCTCTCCAGCCGCTGCCTGGGTTAGCACCTAAGGACCGATAATCTCTTTCCTGTAGCGTGCAGTCTATACCCAGCTGGTCTTTCACATAAGATAGTGTGTTGATTCCCACATTATTGCTAAGAAGAAGAGTGGGGACGTTACAAAACATTAGGGTGCAGCTCAAACATAGAACGTGTTCTTCCACAGCAAGGCTCTTGTTCCGATTCTGCGGTATTTAAAAAAGAAAGCCATCCCTTTATTTTTATGGACTTGGTAATTGTGGCCTTGAGACAGTGGTGACTTAAGCCAAGATTGTCTCTCCTTTGGTCTTTTGTTTTGCCTATGTGTATTAGGGAGTGAACTCAGAACCTAATCTCCGGATTCGGGTCGGGGCTACTTCTTCCAGAACCTTCTGATGTTCCTTCTTTCCAATTCCGTACCTAGACATCTGAAACAGAAGAACTCTTCGTACCAGTTTTAAACATAAAGCGTGCTGAGCTTCCTCTTCGAGGGGACAATGTCTTCTTCCTCCAGGAGGTTCAGATCCCGGAGTCTGCGCTGATTTTCCGGGATGAGATTGACCTCCATGCGCTGCACCAGGCTGGCCACCTCACCCTAACCCTTGTGGACCATCACGTCTTACCCAGGTGAGTGGGGAGGGCGTAGTCGGGTGGCTGCACATCCTACTGTTAGCCTCTGATGGGAGACACAGGAGAACAGGAAGGAGAGCTGCCTTCTGGAGTCTTACAGGCTAATGTTGTTTTGCTTGGTCTGGTTTTGCTTTTTTGTGTGAGACCAGGTCTCGCTGCAGCCTTGGCTGGCCCGGAGCACTCCCTGTGTATTCCAGTCTGGCCTTGAACTAGAGTTCATGGGGCATATCCAATCCTGAGAAGCCTGTTAAAATAGTGCCGTTTCTCTAGTGTTTTTTTTTTTTTTGTTTTTTTTTTTGGTTTTTTGAGACAGGGTATCTCTGTGTAGCCTTGCCTGTCCTGGACTCACTTTGTAGACCAGGCTGGCCTCGAACTCACATGGATCCTCCTGCCTCTGCCTCCTGAGTGCTGGGATTAAAGGCATGCGCCACCATGCCTGGCTCGTTTCTCTAGTTAGATGATGTTCGGTTTTTCTTTTTTTTCTTTTCTTTTTGTTTTTTTGAGACGAGGTTTCTCTTGTAGTCCTTTGTAGACCAGGCTGGCCCCAAACTCAAAAGATCTGCCTGCCTCTGCCTCCCGAGTGCTGGGATTGGATTACAGGTGTGCGCCACTGCTCCCAGCGTTATGTGATATTTATGATATAAAGGAAGCAAAAATATATAGTGAGTTCAAGCTAAGTAACTGAAATCTGCCTTCAGTGCCAGAGGTTTTTTGCTGTTTTGAAACACAGGAGTAATTTGTTCTAGTAGACTCATAAATATCTCAGGCGTGTCTGCTCAGCATGTGTGTGCATCTGTAATAATCCACTGCTCAGCACGTGTGTGCATCT
>OU015751.1:124250803-124272739 GCA_907169655.1 Acomys percivali | reverse complement strand
GTGTGCATCTGTAGTAATCCACTGCTCAGCAAGTGTGTGCATCTGTAATAATCCACTGCTCAGCATGTGTGTGCATCTGTAATAATCCACTGCTCAGCAAGTGTGTACATCTATAGTAATCCACTGCTCGGCAAGTGTGTGCATCTGTAATAATCCACTGCTCAGCACGTGGTGCATCTGTAATAATCCACTGCTCAGCAAGTGTGTGCATCTGTAATAATCCTCTGCTCAGCAAGTGTGTGCATCTGTAATAATCCACTGCTCAGCAAGTGTGTGCATCTATAGTAATCCACTGCTCAGCAAGTGTGTACATCTGTAATAATCCACTGCTCAGCAAGTGTGTGCATCTATAGTAATCCACTGCTCAGCAAGTGTGTACATCTGTAGTAATCCACTGCTCAGCAAGTGTGTGCATCTGTAGTAATCCACTGCTCAGCAAGTGTGTACATCTGTAGTAATCCACTGCTCAGCACGTGTGTGCATCTGTAGTAATCCACTGCTCAGCAAGTGTGTGCATCTGTAGTAATCCACTGCTCAGCACGTGTGTGCATCTGTAGTAATCCACTGCTCAGCAAGTGTGTGCATCTGTAGTAATCCACTGCTCAGCATGTGTGTGCATCTGTAATAATCCACTGCTCAGCATGTGTGTGCATCTGTAATAATCCACTGCTCAGCAAGTGTGTGCATCTGTAATAATCCACTGCTGCTTTAGGATCAGGAAAAGCTGCCAGAAAGCAGCAGAGTATGAGGCTTACTGAAGTGTGTCCGCCTTCTGCTAGTCTTTTTATTTTTATTTTTCCTACAGACTGGGTTTCTCTGTGTACCTTGGCTATCCTATACTCACTTTGTAGACCAGGCTGGCCTCAAGCTCACAATGATTGCCTGCCTCTGTCTCCCTGAGTGTTGGGGTTACAGGCGTGCGCCACTGCACTGGGCTTCCTGCTGGTCTTAAAAGCGTGTGTATTTGCCTGTGGTTATACTAAGAAGTGAAGGTGCCTGAGGACATCTGCGCATCCATGAATTTGCTCACTAAGCCCTTTTTCTGCAGTGGATGAAGGTGGCAGCTTCCATGCCTCTTGAGTGAGGATGAGGGACGCAAGCAGACAGATCACTGCAGTGGGTGCTGGAGGCAGGCGGTAACTGTTGCTCCAGAGGACGGTCAACTTAACTCATCACACTGCAGGGAAACTGAGGACACAGATTCCATAAAGGAGCTGACCCTTGAGCCAGGCTTAGAAGAGAACTTGGTGTTTGTCCCTGCAGGGTGAGAAGGTGGCTGAGAGGAGCCTTTCAGGCAGAGAGAGGACTTAATAGAGGCGAAGCCAGGCAGGCATGAAATTGCAGAGGAGGGAGCTGGGACTTGTTTCGCACAGCTGGGCATGAAATATGGCAACGGCACGTCATGAATTGATGAGATGGGGGAGGCAGGTTGTAGAGGCCTTGTATGCAAAGGAGAGTGGACTGAATTTTTAGGTTGGAAAAAATTGCTAATTACATTCCAAATCATAACACAATAAAGGGTTTTTAAATTTTGTTTGTTTGTTTGTTTTTGTTTTTCAAGAGGGTTTCTCTGTGTAGCGTTGGCTGTCCTGAACTCACTTTGTAGACCAGGCTGGCCTCGAACTCACAGAGATCCACCTGCCTCTGCCTCCTGAGTGCTGGGATTAAAGGTGTGCTCCACCACTGCCCTGCAAATTTTCATTTTTTGTTTGCTTTTTTCAACTGATCATTCAGGAAGCTTCTGAAGGATGGCCTAGATGAGCCCTTAGTTGAAAAGTAGATGGCTGGTTGAGAGACTTGAAATCAAGTGTCTAGATGAGCCGTGGTGGCGCACGCCTGTAATCCCAGCACTCAGGGAGGCAGAGGCAGACGATCCTTGTGAGTTTAAGGCTAGCCTGAGTCCGGGACAGCCTGTCTCAAAAAAACAAAATAAACAAAGAAAGTGTCTAGCTAGAGGATATGGGGGGCCTAGAAGGCAGTAGCACGGGCTGGAAAGGAAGGCACGGATAAAAGTCCTGCCCTGGTGACCTGCGTGGTCTTTCCTTGTCAAGAGAAGGTTGAGTGTCAGAGTTCGGCTGGAAAGGCAACCCTAAGGATAATAATTGTAAATATTTATAGCAGACACTCCACAGAGTTCACATGCTGTATAAACGGCATTTTAGATACCACCTTAAAGAAGAGAGTGGAGCGGGACATGGTGGTGGCGCACGCCTTTAATCCCAGCACTCGGGAGGCAGAGGCAGGTAGATCGCTGTGAGTTCGAGGCCAGCCTGGTCTACAGAGTGAGTCCAGGACAGCCAAGGCTACACAGAGAAACCCTGTCTCAAAAAAACAAAACAAGAGAGACAGAGACAGAGACAGAGACAGACACACACACAGGGAGGGAGATAGAAAGAAAGAGGGAGGGAGGGAGAGGGAGGAGTAAGGCAGAGTAAAAGTGACCTGCCTGTCTGCCTAAGATAGCCACCCTCTTCTTTGTGGCGGGCAGCCGGAGTGCTCTTACCCTCTTCTCTTTCTGTTTTCTGTAACACCAATGTCCCCAGAAGTGACGCAGCTCTGGAGGAGGCAGTAGCAGAGGTGCTGGACCACCGACCAATTGAGCAGAAATACTGTCCTCCCTGTCACGTTTCAGTTGAGCTGGTGGGGTCCTGCGCTACCCTGGTGGCGGAGAGAATCCTGCAGGGGGCGCCAGAGATCTTGGACAGACAAACTGCAGCCCTGCTGCACGGTAAGGCACCATCAGCCTCGGGCTGGGACTCCCCCACCCCACCAAAAGGGGGCAGTGAAAGTCTAGACTCCGCCACCCTCACTCGTGCTGGTGTGCCCTGAAAGCCACCCACGTATCCCAGAGGGCACGGTCTGTGCAGTAGGTGGGCAGATCGGGACAACAACCTGGCGTTCCCACTCGCAGCGTGCTTTAATGGATAAGGGCTCCCAAAGACACCGGAGACAGAGTCTGGTAATCGGTTCCACCAGGAAATGGCTGTTGTATCTCCAGCAGCTCCCCTAACCTTTCCTCTCTTTTTCCCATGGTGTGTGTGTGTGCTGATGTCATTTAGATTAGAGTAGGCACTCTTCCAATATTCAGATGCTGGGATGGGAGACAAAATCCAGACAAGAGCCAGAACTAGGCACCAAGAAGGTGTTTGCCATTCATGGCAGCTGAGAGAGGGGAATCAGTTTTCTTCCACGGAGTTACAGGAGGGAACCAAACACACTCCTGGGCCCGCCCCATGCTCAGGAGTGTTTTGTTTGGCCAACAACAGGCATACTCCATGGGGTTTTGTTTTGTTTTAATGTGTTTATTTTATCTGCACTGGTGTTTTGCCTGTACGTGTGTCTGTGAGAGGGTGTTGGATCCTCTGGAACTGGAGTGCAGACACTTGTGAGCCGCCATGTGCTTGCTGGGAGTTGAACTCAGGACCTCTGGAAGAGCAGCCGGTGCTGGGCCATTGCTCCCGTTTTTGTTGTTTTACTTTTGTCCTTTTCTTAATTTAATTTTTTTTATGTGGATGGGTGTTTTCCCTGCATGTATGTCCATGTAGTGCATGTGTGCATGGTGCCCTCAGACGTCAACGGTGTCAGAGTTACAGATGGTTTTGAGCTGCCATGTGAGTGCTGGGAATTGAACTGGGTCCTCTGGGGAAGCAGCCAGTGCGATTAACCTCCGAGCAGTCTCCCCAGCCTCTAACTCCCACCCACCCCCACCCCTTTTGTTTTGTTTTCCAAAACAGGCTTTCTCTGTATTGTCCTGGTTGTCCTGGAACTCACTCTGTAGATCACAGTGGCCTAGAACTCACAGAGATCCACCTGCCTCTGCCTTCCAAGTGCTGAGATTAAAGGTGTGTGCCACCATGCCCGGCAATTCTACTCCTTCCGGCCCCCCCCCCCCTTTTTTTTTTTTTTTTTTTTTTTTTTTTTTTTTTGGTTTTTTGAGACAGGGTTTCTCTATGTCGCCCTGGCCGTCCTACACTCACCTTTTATACCAGGCTGTCCTCAAACTCACAGCGATCTGCCTGCCTCTGCCTCCCAAGTGCTGAGATTAAAGGCGTGCGCCACCACGCGCAGCTCTAACCACCCCCCTTTTAAGGTAGGGAAAGAACATGTAGTTGTGTGGGTAGGGAGATGATGGCAGAGCTAGGGGGTGGGGTGGTAAAAGAATATGAAATTCTCAAAGAATAAATAAAAATGTAAAAAAAAAAAGCTGTGATGGAATTTGATTGTGAAATCTACAAGGTCCAGGATGCCTAGGCTTGTTTTTATTTTATTTATTTTTATGTGTATGAGTGTCTTGTTTGTGTGTGTGTCTGGTACCTGAGGAGGCTTCAGACCTCCTAAGAGCTCCATGCCAGGCTTCTGTCTACCTTTCCTTGTCTTTCATTGCATTTTACTTTGGGGGGTCTCTCTTGGGTGTATTGTCCTGTCGTCAGTGGTTTTGCGTGGTATGTACCCCTTGGACCATCTTCTGTGTGTGGGTTAGTGGCTGTGTGCGGGCTAGTGGCTGTGAGGGGAGTGTTCACGCACAGGGCTCCTGTTCTGCTACGTCCCTTTTACAGGAACCATCATCCTGGACTGTGTCAATATGGACATCAAAATTGGAAAAGCCACCCCAAAGGACAGTGAATATGTGGGGAAACTGGAGGCCCTCTTCCCAGACCTCCCCAAAAGACAGGACATCTTTGATTCTCTGCAAAAGGCCAAGTTTGATGTCTCAGGTATGCTGTGGTGGGGCTGCGTTTCCATATGAGAAAGTCAGAGGGCAAGCTTCGAGCACTGTATCTGGAAAGCCCTCAAGCTGTTTCAGAGCGTTGGCATGGTTTACTCTCTACAGCGGAGGGAACTGTCTGCTCAGAGCTCAGTCATCGCAGTCTGGGGGTGGATGAGTGGGTGGGGTAGAAACCCACGCTGTAACCCCAGCGCTGGGGAAGCCCAGGCGGGAAGTCAGAAAGTTCACAGCAGCGGGCTACAGAGCGAGTTAAAAGATAGCTTGAGTGTGCAGTGGGACCCTGCCTGAAGAGGAAAAAGGCACACACAGAAACCCTGCCTCAAAGAGACAAAATAAAAATAAAAGGGATTTAAAAATCCAAGACTGGTTGGGCGGCAGCAGTGGCGCACGCCTTTAATCCCAGCACTTGGGAGGCAGAGTCAATTGAATCTCTATGAGTTCAAGGCCAGCCTGGTCCACAGAGGGGATTCCAGGACAGTCAGGGCTACACAGAGAAACCAAAAAAACGTCCAAGACTGCATGTGCAGCAGAAATTGGCCTTGATGGGTATAAAAAGAAAGAGAAGAAGACAGCAATAGAGGGCATCAGATCCCCTGGAACTAGACTTGGCAGGTGGGAGCCATCATGTGGGGGCTGGGAATTGAACCCTGGTCCTCTGGAAGAATAGCCAGTGCTCCAAACTGCCGAGCTGCGTCCTGCCTGTGACCTGATTATTTAAGTAACCCTGTATATAACTACATCTTTAGTTGCTGTTCCTCCTGTTCTTTGCCTTGGGGAGAGACTGTTTTCCCAGTTTTCTTGCCCTTGCCTTGGCATCGTCAGGCCGAGGCCCCTGTTTGACTCCTGGTCGGTGCCGTCTGTGTTCTAGGACTGAGCACTGAGCAGATGCTCAGGAAGGACCAGAAGACCATTGACAGGCAGGGCACCCAGGTGGCCGTCAGCGCGCTGTACATGGCTCTGGAGGTAAGTGAGGCAGGAGGGAGCCCCTGCGTCCACTCCCTGCTTCCTCTAGAGACTCTTCCCTCCGCCCACCTGTCTACGGCTCCTCAGGGAGTCTCCACGCTCTGTGCTGCTCAGTGCTGGTTTCTCTGAATCCACTTCTGCTGCTGTTAGCTCAGTGGTATGGCCTAATAAATATTTATTATTAGGCTTATAGTTATTACGGCAGATTATCTAACCAGCTTTTACATTCAGTAAAGACACAGACACCTAGTGTATTTTAGAATACCCCATTTTCAAAGCCGGGCGGTGGTGGCGCACGCCTATAATCCCAGCACTCAGGAGGCAGAGGCAGGTGGATCTCTGTGAGTTCGAAGCCAGCCTGGTCTACAAAGTGAGTCCAGGACAGCCAAGGCTACACAGAGAGACCCTGTCTCGAAAAACCAAAAAAAAAAAAAAAAAAAAAAAAAAGAATGCTCCATTTTCACCTGGGGCAAGGCAGACATTACTCCTGAGCTGTCTTCATCTATCTCCCAGCTCCATCCCGTGCCATCTGCTGCTAATCATTTCTGTTTGATTTTCCTCCCATCCAAAATCCCAAAATACTTGCTACGGTTGTTCATCTGGACCACTTCTTACATGTGGGACTTCAGAGTTCCTCCTCTGGGCCCATGTGGCTCTTTCCTACCCCAGGGCAATTATTCTCCTCCTCCCTCCTCCCTCCTCCCTCCTCTCTCCTCCTCCCTCCTCTTCCTCTCTCCTCCTCCCTCCTTCCTCCTCCTCCCTCCTCTTCCCCCTCTTCCTCCTCCCTCCTCCTCCCTCCTCCCTCCTCTTCCTCTCTCCTCCTCCCTCCTCCTCCCTCCTCCCTCCTCCCTCCTTCCTCCTCCTCCCTCCTCTTCCTCCAAGATTCTCCGCTCAAGATCCGAGAACCTCTGCCTTGCCCAGGCATAGGCTTTTTATTCAGGCAATAAGGGAGTCCAGGTTCAGGGCAGCAACTAGATCCCAGTAATTAGCATCAAAATACACAGCATCAGACCAACCTCCATCACAATTCAGTTTGCGCTCCTGCAAGTCGCTCTCCACTAAGCAGTCAGTGATTTTGTGTGATTTGTGTTTTTGGATTTTCGAGACAGGCTAGCCTCAAACTCAGAGATCCGCCTGCCTCTGCCTCTCCAAGTGCTGGGATTACAGGCATGAGCCACCGAACCCCCGCTTAAAAATGTTTTTTTGGGGGGGGCTAGAGAGATGGCTCAGAGGTTAAGAGCACTGTCTGCTCTTCCAGAGGTCCTGAGTTCAATTCCCAGCAACCACATGGTGGCTCACAATCATCTATAATGAGATCTGGTGCCCTCTTCTGGTGGTCAGGCAGAACACTGTATACTAATAAAACAAATAAATAAATATTAAAAAAAAAAAAGTTTGGGAGGCAGAGGCAGGCGGATCGCTGTGAGTTCGAGGCCAGCCTGGTCTACAAAGCAACTCCAGGACAGCCAGGGCTACACAGAGAAAACTTGTCTTGAAAACCTTTTTTTAAAAAAAGTTTTTTGACAGAGCTGGAGAGTTGTCTCAGTGGTTAAGAACATTTTCCCCCCTACACAGGACCCAGGTTCAGTTCTCAGCACCCACATGGTGGTTTACAAGCATCTGTAACTTCAGTTCCAGGATTTTGACACTATCACTGGATTTGTGAGCCCCAGGCACACACAGTGCACATGCATATACGCAGGCAAAACACTCATACACATAAAATAAAATTGTCTAAAATTTAAATATACATACTCCAGCTGAGCCATCTTTCCAACCCTCTCAAAATATTTTCTAACTTACATTTATGCCAGGCATGGTGGCACATGCCTTTAATCTCAGCATTCTTGAGTCTCAGAAGTGGGTAGATTTCTAAGTTCCAGACCAGGCAGGGTAGCATAGTGAGATTTTCTCAAAACAAACACACACCTTTAATCCCAGAGGCAGAGGCAGGCGGATGTCTGAGGTCAAGGTCATCTAAGGTAAAATTACTGGTATTTGTGAGAGTGTGTGCACCGTAGCATGCAATAAATAGTGTTTTGCTCCCGCTACGTGCATTCTAGACATTGAACTCAGGGCTACAGCCGTGGTAGCAAGTGCCTTTACCCACCGAGCCCTCCCCTTGGTCCTGTTCCTGTGGATTTTATTTTATTTTATTTCTTAAAGATTTATTTATTAATTATGTATACAGTGTATACCTGCAGGCCAGAAGAAGTCATCAGATCTCATTCTAGATGGTTCTGAGCCACCATGTGGTTTCTGGAATTGAACTCAGGACCTTTGGAAGAACAGCCAGTGCTCTTAACCTCTGAGCCATCTCTCCAGCCCATCCTGTGGTTTTTAAGATAGGCTGGCATAGAACTATGTAGCCCAAGCTGATCTTGAATTCAAAGCAGGCTGCCTGCCTATGCTTGTAAGAGCTAGGAGTGCTGTGTGGAGCCAGCATGTCCAGCGGCAGAATGACCCTCAGCAGCTGCAGGTGACCACGGCTCTGATGTCCAGGTCTCCGCACCCACGTCAGGCAGCTCATAACCACCTGTAATTCTAATTCTGGGGCTCTTGTGATGTCTGGCCTCTGTGGGTATCTGCACTCACATAGACACTGCAAACACATACAGTTTTCCAAAAAAACTTCAGAATGACTGTCTCTCAGGCTAGGTGTTCTGACTAGTCTTATATCAACCTGATAACACGCTAGAGTCACTTGAGAGATGGGCGCCCTAGTTGAGAAAACACCTTAATTAAGATTGAGCTATAAGTAAAACCCATAGGGTATTTTGTTTTGTTTTCCGAGACCAAGCGTCTCTGTGTGTCTTTGGCTGTCCTGGACTTGTTTTGTAGACCAGGCTCACAAGGAGATCCACCAGCCTCTGCTCCTGGGTGCTGGGATTAAAGGCGTGCGCCACCACGCTCAGCTCAACTCTGGTCTTTTATCCAGCTTCCTCGTCACCTGCTTTCTTTTTGTAAACCTTCAGGACCCGGGGCTGGGGACGGCCTGGGGGACAGGACTGTCATGCCTCCTGTTCAGTCATTTCAGTTATGAGAGCCCACGTGGGATCACATGCATAGTGAAAGGCCGTACATACGCCCTTACCACTGTACAGATTTAGAATGGTCGAGGAGAGGTGGCTGCGGAGATGGCTCGGGAGACCATCATGCTCAGTGGACGGACCATCAGGGAACCCAGTTCATCCCCAGCCCCTGCAACTTTAGTGTTGTCCGGGGGGAAACAAGAGGGTAGCTGGAGTTCACTAGCTGTCAGCCTGGCTCCAGGTTCAGTAGGAGACGCCATCTCAAGGGAGTAAGGCTTCTGCACAGGCGTGTGTACTCATGTGTTGATATCTGTACATATCTCAACATACACATTAATTAAATAGAGGAAAGGCCAAGGATAGAGAAAAACCCTGACTTGAAATAAATGGTCAGCTGGTCTCCATGGCGCACACCTTTAATCCCAGCACTCAGGAGGCAGAGGAAAGTGGATCCCTGTGAGTTTGAGGCCAGCCTGGTCTACGGAGTGAGTCTAGGACAGCCAAGGCTACACAGAGAAACCCTGTCTCAAAAAAAAAAAAAAGGGCTGGAGAGATGGCTCAGTGGTTAAGAGCACTGCCTGCTCTTCCAAAAGACCTGGGTTCAATTCCCAGCACCCACATGGCAGCTCACAACTGTCTGTAACCCTAAGATCTGACACCCTCACACCAATGCACATAAATTTAAAAATTAAATAAAAATATTTTTTTAAAAAATGGTGGGAGCCGGGTGGTGGTGGCAGCACACGACTTTAATCCCAGCACTCGGGAGGCAGAAGCAGGCAGATCACTGAATTCGAGGCCAGCCTGGTCTACAAAGTGAGTCCAGGACAGTCAAGGCTACACAGAGAAACCCTGTCTCAGAAAAACAAAAAACAAAAAAATGGTGGTATTATATATTAGAGAAAATGCTGCACGAACAGTATTTGGATAATGTATAGATTGGTAAGGATGAGCCCAGGATGGATTCCGTTGTGAAGGGGAAGGGGCAGGAACTGCGGAAACCCGGGAAGATGCTGATTCCTAGGCTGGTGCTCATGGCTTGCTATGCCCGCTTCCGTATACAGCCCAGGACCACACACCTACACCCCCCCAACACACCCCACACCTACACCCCCCCACACACACCCCACATCCCCGCTCAGGCTGAGCTGGGCCTCCCATAGCAATCACTAGTGAGGAAAATGTCCCACGGGCCAATCTCACGGAGCATTTTCTCTGTTAAGGTTTTCTGATCCCAGATGATCCGGTCTTGTGTCAAGTTGACAGAAAATCTAATCAGCACTTACAGCCGCACCACTCACGTTTTTATTCTTAGTTATTTTCATGTTTAATTCTGAAAACAATTGTTTGGCTAATGCTGTTTTCTTATTTTATTGAGGAAACTTAGGCCCAGGGTGTGTGTGTATGTGTGTGTGTGTGTGTGTGTGTGTGTGTAAGACATCTGAAAAGGATTCATGTACAAAGAGTTGAGACACAGGAAAGCAATGGTTCGGTACTAACGAATCCACAAGATCAAGACTGAGGAAGGAGATTACCTAAGGATTTAAAAAAATTGGAAAAAAAATAAAAGAAAAAAGAAAAAGAAAAAAAAATTGGAACCTACAAACGAAATAATCTGATAAAATGTCTATTAACACTTCTGAGGAGTCATGAGCCTCTCGCCATTTTTCTTGAGAGCTTTGGCCGGTTGTTCAAGGGTTCCTCATCGGCATGGAAGGAGTCAGGGGGATAGCCCTGACTGGTCCCCGTGTTAGTTGAAATTATGCTCCCTACCCCACATGCTCATAGCTTCTTAGTGAAGCAGGCCTGTAACCTCCTCACCTGAACAGAGATGGCAGCCATCAGTGACCGTGTGTCTCTTCTAGAACCATCCCCTAAGGAACCCGAGGTACCAGGTCTTCAGCACTCGGGAGGCAGAGGCAGGCGGATCACTGTGAGTTCGAGGCCAGCCTGGTCTACAAAGTGAGTCCAGGACAGCCAAGGCTACACAGAGAAACCCTGTCTCGGAAAAAAAAAAAAAGCCTATACTCTCCCCATTCTGTCACCATCTCCAGCGTAACTGCTACATACCTTCTGAGTGGTGCACAAATTGTGAGCTAGGTGCACAGAAAACCTCCATAAAGGTTTGTTGGTGGGAAGGCTGGTCTAGCTATGAGCTTCCATCACTCTGTCTCTTCCCTTCCAGGCCTTTCTGCAGCGGTCAGACCTCCTCGCAGACCTCAGCACTTTCTGCCATGATCACGGCTATGATGCTCTGGTTGCCATGACTATCTTTTTCAACGCTCACAATGAGCCAGTACGGCAATTAGCTGTTTTCTGTCCCCACACAGCACTTCGGATGACAGTGAGTCTCCGTCCCATCAACCTGAGGGTCAATGGCCTGCGTGTGCCTTTGTCTTTTATGGTTCTGTGCTGTGAGGCCCTTGTCTTGAATTGTATGTGTTTTAAATTTTTGTTTACTTTTGTGTGTTTATGTGTCTGTGTGAGTATGTGCACGTTTATGTGGGGTGCCCACAGAGGCCAAAAGAGAGTGTTCTACCCCTTGGAGCCAGAGTGACAGGTGTTTGTTAGCCACCCAGTATAGATGCTGGGATCTAGCGCGCGCGCACATGTGGAGGTCGGAGGACAGCTTGCGGGAATCGGTTTGCTTCTTCTAGTATCATAGGCCCTGAGGATCAGGCGGGCCAGCCCAGGCGGCAAGCGTCTTTATCTGGTGGCCCTGGTTTTGCTTTCGCAACAGCGGCGGCTCACACAGTAGGCCAGGCTGCGCCCAGGCCATAGCCTGCTTTTCATCCATTCTCTCTACGGGGGAAGCCTTAGTCGTACAGTTACTGAGAAAAGTGGTCGTGAGCATTAGAGACACAGTTCATGCTAACAAGGAGCTTCAGGCGAACTCTAGTTAAAGGAAATACCAACCTGCATCTAAAGCTTGCTCTGGCCGGGCATGTGGATGAGGGACGTGGGGGCTGCAGCCTGGTGCTAATTAGTGGCAGTGAATCTGCTTCAGGCAGAGTGCTTTCTGAATGCTTGATCCCAGACGCCTCATAAACTGGGGATGGTGGCACACAGTGACCTCAGCACTCAGAAGGCAGAATGGGGGTCAACTTTGTGGGCTCCAGGCCAGCCAGGGCTACCTAGTGAGACCCTGTCTCAACAAACAAGCAAGCAAAGCAAACACTTGTCGCCTCTGTTGGAAAGCTCAGCCCTTGGCTATGCCACGTCATCTCCTGTTCTTCTCTTCTGTAGATCTGTGGGGTCCTGGAACAGTCCACCTCCCCACCCCTGAAGCTGACCCCTATACCAAGCATCTCTCCTAACCTCCAAGCCTATCTCCAAGGCAACACCCAGGTCTCTCGAAAGAAGCTCCTGCCTGTGCTCCAGGAAGCTCTGTCGGCACACTTTGACTTGAAGACAGCTTCAGGGCGGTCTGAGGTGGCGGGTGTGTCCAGGGCGCAGGAAGACAAGGACTTGGACAGGGCGGGAAACGCCTTGGTTTCCGGACTGAGTCAAGATGAAGAAGACCCTCCGCTGCCGCCCACGCCCATGAACAGCTTAGTGGATGAGTGCCCTCTGGATCTGGGGCTGCCTAAGCTCTCTGCCGAGGCCGTCTTTGAGAAGTGCAGTCAGATCTCACTGTCCCAGTCCACCAGAGCCTGCCCGTCAAAGAAGTGAGCGTCCAGAGCAGGGTGGGGAAGTGTGGAGGAGGTGGCCGGCCTGCCTCACGTGCATGTGTTGAGATGTGTGGCCATGGCAGCAGCCGTGTCCGTCGCTCCAGGGTCTGCTGCACCGTCCTCGTAAAACTGGGAGGAAACGGAAAGCAGCTGCTGCAAGAGCAGCTTTCTGCCCCCCCTCTCCGGTCTCGACCAGACAAGCTTTATTTAATTGCATTAATTTAATCTGCACTGATTTCCCTCTATTCTATTTGAGATGGGTACTGTGTGACACCATCACTGACCTAGCCAAGCAGGACTGAAGGATTGCAGACCCTCGGTGTCTTCAGCTGGCCTGAGAGCGGAGCCGGTACCTGTTATGAAACAGACACGCTCTTGTCTCCGTGAATTCACCTGTGCACTCCTTTAAGGTTTTTTTTTCCTTTTTGGTTTTCTGAGACAGGGTTTCTCTGTGTAACAGCCCTGGCTGTCCTGGAACTTCCTTTGTAGAGCAGGTTAGCCTCAAACTCCCAGAGATCTGCCCAGCTAAAGTTCTTTTTGAGACAGGGACTCGCGTAGCCCAGACTGGCCTTGAACTCGTATGTATCTGAGGCTAGTCTTGAACTCCTAATCCTCCTGAGGGCTGAAACTGTAGCCACGCACTACCCATACCTGGCTAGTCTCTTGTCTTGAGCGGACGTCCCAACTCCCTGTTCCTTTGGCTCCTTCTGTCCTGGAGTCACGGGAAGGCTGAGGAGACCCTGAGGGGCTGAAGCTCCTGGGTTCCTCTGCCACCCAGATGGCCGTAAGACACAACTTGACTGAGCTGTGGACGTCCCCTGCTTTAGTGGGTCTGGCAAGTTTTTCTCTGTTTTTTTGTTCTTGCTGTTTCTGGTTTTGCTCATATTAAAGAGCACGGAGTGACGTCTGGTGAGACATTTCACTCTTCAGGGTCTCATTCTCCCCGTCTGAGTGAGGGTTAGGAGTAGCTGTCCGGTGTCCTGCGACCTGCCTAGGAGCAGCTTCGCCGTGGTGTCCTGCCTCTTCCTGCCACCCTTCTCCCCCGCCTCTGTGTACTTTCCGTCTTGTGTTTCCTGGGAGCGCCCGGAGCCACTGGATCGTGTAGTGTTTGTGTGACTGTACCGAGGGACTAGCATCATGTAGCATGTACAGGGTTGTAATCGTGACGGGCAGCGAGGTCTCCCAGTGACTTGTTCCGCATGTGTACTCTCTCCCCGCTGGTCACCCCCTCTTTTTTCAAACCAAGCCATTCCCCCTGTTCTTACCCCTCAGAAGCTGCAAACGACATTGCCTAACAGGAGGGTGTGCGGCTTGGGGCGGTCCAACTTCTGTAGCCATTGGGAATGCAAACTATTGGTGCGATCACTGAACCGCAGGAACTGTGTTCTGTGACTTTGTTTTGCATTTTTTGTTTCCAATTAAATACTTTCTTCCTGTTTACAGATGTGAGATTCCTAGCTTGTCTCTGTTTTCCTTATGCTGCAAAAGTGGGCCCGAGAAAATAGTTTCTCACTTTGCCTGTATATGTGTGTGGTTCTGGGCATGGTACCCAGGGCCTCCTACATGCTGGGAAGGGGTTTAATCTCTAGCTTATTTTTAACTTTTTTTTTTTTTAAGATTCATTTATTTATTATTATAATGTATACAGCGCTGTGCCTGCATATACTCCTGCTGGCCAGAAGATGGCACCAGATCTCATTGTGGATGGTTGTGAGCCACCATGTGATTGCTGGGAATTGAACTCAGGACCTCTGGAAGAGCAGCCAGTGCTCTCAACCTCTGAGCCATCTCTCCAGCCCTTAACTCCCCGCCCCAAGACAGGGTTTCTCTGTTCCTGGCTGTCCTAGGACTCACTCTGTACATGAGGCTGGCTAGAACTCAGAGATCCACCTGACTCTGCCTCCCGAGTGCTGGGATTAAAAGCATGAGCCAGCACCACCTGCCTCCATTTTTTAAAAACAAATTTTATTTGCATATGAGTGCTGTATCTGCCAAAGAAGGCATCAGATCACATTATGGATGGTTTTAAGCCACCATGTGGTCGCTGGGAATTGAACTCAGGACCTCTGGAAGAGCAGGTGGCGCTCTTAACCACTGAGCCATCTCTCCAGTCCCCCCTGCCTCCATTTTTAACTTTTTATTTTATTTCATTTTTTGTAGGGGCGGGAGAGATAGGTCAGTGGTTAGAGTACTGGCTGCTCTTCCAGAGGACCTGGGCTTAGTTTCCAGCACCCTAAGGGTACACAACCATCTGTAGCCTCAGCCCCAGGAGATCTAGCGCCCTCTAATGTCTTTCAAGGGCATCAGGCATGCACCCGGTGCACAGACAGACATGCAGTCAATATGCTCGGCACAGATTTTTTATTTTAAATGTTAAGCTCCAAGCCCGGGCATGGCAGCGCAAGCCTTGAATCCCAGCACTCAGGAGGCAGAGGCCAGTGAATCTGTGTGAGTTCAAGGCCAGCCTGGCCTACAATGCTAGCTAGTCCAGGACAGCCAGGGCTACACAGGGAAATCCTGTCTTGGAAAACAAAAAAGCAAACAAAAGTTAAGCTCCCAGGGCTAGAGAGATGGCTTGGTAGCTAAAAGTGCTTTTGCCTCAGTTGTGCTGGTGGGGTCAGACCCCAGCACCCGTGTAACAAGATGGGTACCTCTACAAAAGCAGATACCCCCAAGATCCAAGCAAAGTAGAGACAGGAAAATCTTTGGTGTTTGTTGGATTCCAGCCTAACCAATGCAGGAGCCAGGATGCGAGTTCAGGGAGAGACTTCATCTCAAAGAAATAGACAAAATGAGAGGGGAGGGCACTGGACACCCTCTCGGCTTCCTGGTACGTGCATGTGTGCATATGCTGACATGCACAGTCACACACAAAAAATAAGACTCAGCCGGGCGGTGGTGGTGCACGCCTTTAATCCCAGCACTTGGGAGGCAGAGGTAGGCAGATCGTTGAGAGTTTGAGGCCAGCCTGGTCTACAAAGTGAGTCCAGGACAGCCAAGGCTACACAGAGAAACCCTGTCTGGAAAAAAAAAAAAAGACTCCAAAAATAAGGAAAACCCAGCTGGTAGGAACTGAGGCAGAAAGATCACCCACCAGACTATTTTAAGATGTAAGACACTTTGAAAAATAAAAGGTTGGGGCACTGGCTCACCGGAGGAGGCACTTATCCAACCAGGAGGACCCAGGTTTGGATTCCTAGAACACACAAAGGCTGGGCAGGGACAGCATCCACTGGTAATCCCAGCGCTCAGGGTTAGGGTTAGTCAGGGGAGTCCCTAGAGTTAGGCTGGCCAGCTAAAACTAGCAGAACTGGAGTTCAATTGAGAGACCCTGCCTCAGTATGTAGAGATGTCTAATGCCAGCTTCAGGCTTCTGTGGGTGCGTGCGCGTGCACACACACACACACATACACACACACCACACTATCTTTCAACCCCTTAAAAGAGCCAAAATAAAGGGCTTCCAGGTTATAAAGACTCTGGAATGGAGAACAAACCGCCACCCTAAAAATCTCACTCTTCACCCGAAAGCCCGCCCCCACACAAGAGGCTGGGCTTTTGGGCAAACCTGCTCCCTGGGAAGGGAGGTGGCAAAACCTGTTTGAAGTTGAGGTTACCTCCCTTCTACACCTCCAGCTTCCTTAGAGGCAGCAGCAACAGCTGAGACAGAAAAGCAGTGTTGGGGGCTGGGACCGGAGCCTCCTAGCCGCCGGGGCCCCCTCCAGAGCCCAAAGAGCGCAGGACAACTTGCAGAGATGGAAAGTGTGCAGGAGGCGGGGAAAAAGACATCGGAGGCACAGTGAGTAAGGGGCTGGCCTGATTGGAGCAGGAGAGGGCGTTTCCTACAGGCCTTACCGAGTTCCTCAGAGAGCAGCGTGAAGAGAGAGAGAACGGGGTGGCTAGAGGGCAGGAGATTGATCCAGTATGGAACCGATGCCACAGTTTAAAGAAAAGTTCCTATCTTATGTCTGATAGATCAATACCCCCGCCCCTTCCCTCACCTCCCGACCTTGCTATTAGGAGACCCGGCCCAGAAGGAATTTATACTCCTGTTCTGCTCCCCAGTGAATCCCTTTCCCCCCCCTCTCTGTCCATTATCCGCCTGTGCTGTCCGTATTTTCCCAGCGCAGTCAGAGGACAGGCAGGACTGACCGGGTGCGAGCTGCTGCCGCCCTGCCCACGGTTAGCCTGGCAGGTCTGTCTGCCGCCTGTGATATGAGGTGCCTCTCACTCCCACGCTGTGGGTGAAGCCACTGCCGTAGAGCAAACGGGTTAGCCTGCTAGCCCACCCTCTCTGTCAGCAGCAGCGGGTGACCGGCTCTGGTGGCTGGAGAGGTAGAGCATCTGTAGACGTGGGCAGGTGCCCTCTGTGGCGTGTCCTCCCAGCCAGTGTCTGCCACCTACTGTCCGCCCGCCCCCCTGGGATACTGTCTAGGTTGTCTTACGGTTTGTCTTTTCTTCCGGGCGCTGACCAGCAGGGCTGAGAAGTCAGGAACCTCACAACCAGGAGCAGCCCTGAGACTTGGAAAGCTGGAGCTGAGGGAAGAATGGCAGGATGAGGAGTTTCCTAGGTGAGGCTGACAGCCATTGCCCTCCCTGGGGCTCTTCCAGAGGACCCAGGCTTGAGTCTCACTGTGCTCCAGAGCCGTCCTCTGTCCAGTCCCGGGAGACCCAACACCTCCTCCTGGGCTCCGAGGGCACCAGGCACACGTGTGGGGTACAAATAGACATGTAGGCAAAACATGTCCACAGACATGAGACAAACAAACTTAAACTCGGGTGAGAGAGGCAAGAGGAGAAAACAGTCTCCATGGAGAGCGAAAGCTGACGGACAGCTCCTGGCTGGACGCTGTGTCTAAGCCCCTGTTCACTCTCTCCCGTCTAGGTTGCTTCCTGAGGAGCCTGGCCTGTCTGGAGACCCTGAAGACCCTCAGAGCGACTCACAGGCAGGTAGGGAAAGGAAAGTGGAAACTACGCCTCTAGTTTGAGTCTCTTTCTGGGGCTGTTTATAAGGCCGGGCTCTCACTGTGTAGCTGCCATCTCTTTGCAGCCTTCTTTCTCATTTCCCATTGGCCCCGTGTCGCTTCTCTTTCTCAAAATTTGCAGGTATTATCTAGTTAAAAATTCAGTTTTAGAGCCGGGCGTGGTGGTGTGTGCGTTTAATCCCAGCACTCAGGAGGAGGCAGAGGCAGGCGGATCGCTGTGAGTTCGAGGCCAGCCTGGTCTACAAAGCGAGTCCAGGACAGCCAGGGCTACACAGAGAAACCCTGTCTCAGGAAAACAAAACAAAACAAAACGGAAATTCAATTTTAGTTACTGTTCTTGCTTGGTGGGTTTTTTGTTTGTTTGTTTGTTTGAAACAGTGTCTTCCAATGTAGCCCAGGCTGGCCTAGAACTCATTTGTAGAACAGGCTGACTTTGAACTCACAGAGTCCTCCCTGTTTCTGCCTCCTGAGCACTGGAGTTAAATGTGTATGCTACGCCTTTAAAGATGGTGGGAGGCAGAGGCAGTCAGATCACTGTGAGTCCAAGGCCAGCTTGGTCTATAAAGCGAGTCCAGGACAACACAGAGAAACTCTGTCTTGAAAAAAAGAAAGGAAAAAAAAAAACAAACCAACAACCCAGAAACAAACAAACAAACAAGCAGACAAAACTTGCAGCTATCCCCCTGCCTCAGCCTCCCAGATGCTGTAATTGCAGATGTGAGCCTCCAAGCCTGGCCTGCTGACTTCTGTAGATAGGGGACCTTATGAGTTCATGTGTTTGTTTAGAGACAGACTGATGTAGCCCAGGCTGGTCCATAACTTGACATATAGTCAAGACGGCCTAGGACCTGTGATCTTTGGTCTGTCTTCCTTTGTACTGTGGGGATTACAGGCACGTGCCTCCGTTCCACACAGGGATCTCAAATCACCATCTCCCCAAGTTTTTCCATTTGTGCATCTTTCTCCCCTCCTTGTCTTCCAACCGCAGGCACCCCCAGCACGCTGGCCCTGTGTGGCCAGCGCCCTATGCGGAAGCGTCTCTCCGCCCCAGAACTGCAGCTGAGTCTGACTGAGGGAACAGGAGAAAATGGAGCCTCCCCGACCCGCTCTGCATCTTCCTCTTCTGATGGCAGCTCGGACCTGGAGGTGGATGAGTTGGAGACGCCTTCGGACTCCGAGCAGCTGGACAGCGGACATGAATTTGAATGGGAAGGTGGGAGCAAACCCAAGGCTCGGGCTGGTCGGGGTTGAAGCTGGTAGAAAAGGCAGCTCCAGGTGGGGGGGGGGCTGGAGAGACGGCTCAGAGGTTAAGAGCGCTGGCTGCTCTTCCAGAGGTCCTGAGTTCAATTCCCAGCAACCACATACATGGTGGCTCATAGCCATCTATAATGTGATCTGGTGCCCTCTTCTGGCCCGCAGGCGTACATGCAGGCAGAGCACTATAAATAATAAACAAATCTCTAAAAAATATGAAAATTATTAAAAAAGAAAAGGGCCGGGCGTGGTGGCGCACGCCTTTAATCCCAGGACTCGGGAGGCAGAGGCAGGTGGATCACTGTGAGTTCGAGGCCAGCCTGGTCTACAAAGCGAGTCCAGGACAGCCAGGGCTACACAGAGAGACCCTGTCTCGAAAAACAAAACAAAAAAAACAAACAAAAAAAGAAAAGAAAAGGCAGCTCGATGGATGGATGGGATGTTAGGCTAATAAGGAGAGGCAGCAGTCTTGGCCCAGTGGTTAAAAGCACTGGTTGCTCTTCCAGAGGACCGACCTGGGCTTGATTCCCAGCACCCACATGGCAGCTCACAGCTGTCTGTAACTCCAGCCCCAGGGCATCTGATGCCTTCTTCTCACCTTCAAGGGCGCTGGGCGTACACATGGTGCACGTACATACATTCAGGCAAAGCTGTCATGCACTTGAAAAAATAAAACCAGCCGGCGGTGGCGGCGCACGCCTTTATTCCCAGCACTTGGGAGGCAGAGGCAGGTGGATCGCTGTGAGTTCGAGGCCAGCCTGGTCTACAAAGCGAGTCCAGGACAGCCAAGGCTACACAGAGAGACCCTGTCTCAAAAACAAAAAAACAAAAACAAAAACCAAAAATCTGCCTTGTGGTTCCTTCACTCCCTGTGTCTTAGATGATTTGCCTCGGGCAGAGGGTCTGGGGGCCAGTGAGGCAGCAGCCAGGCTGGGCCGCGCTTGTGTCTGGGACGTGGCTGGAGAAGACGGCCATCGCTGGAGAGTGTTCCGAACAGGACAGCGAGAGCATCGGGTGGACATGACCACCATTGAGCCCTATAAGAAAGTGCTGGCTCATGGAGGTAATGGCGCAGGCCATACAGGGACGGAAGCTGCGGCACTGCGCTCCTGAGCGGAGGTGCTTGCCGTGCGTGCGTGCCGTGCGTGCGTGCCGTGCGTGCGTGCCGTGCGTGCGTGCCTGCCGTGCGTGCGTGCCGTGCGTGTGTGCCTGCCGTGCGTGCGTGCCGTGCGTGCGTGCCGTGCGTGCTTGCCGTGCGTGCGTGCCGTGCGTGCGTGCCTGGCCACCCGAGCTTGGTCCCCTGGAGCGGTGCAGGGCAGGAACTAACTCCACAGAAGTTGCCCTCTGACCCCCATGAAGACCCTTATGTGCACGTGCACAGTAATGAGGACAAAAGCTATGGCCAGAGTCGTGCTGGGGAGATGGCTCAGCAGGGAAGAGCACTTGTGGAGAGATACATGGTATATGAGTGTGTATATATATATGTATATGTATACAGTATATGAGTGTGTGTATATATAAAATGTATATATGAGTGTGTGTATATATGTATACATATACATATATGTGTGTGTATATGTATACATATGTGTGTATATGTGTGTATATATGTATACATATACATATATGTGTGTGTATACATATACATATATGTGCGTGTATATATGTATAATATACATATATGTGTGTATATATATGTATACATATACATATATGTGTGTGTGTATATATATTGGCAAAACACTCATATGCAAAATAAAATAACCATCAAAAAAGAAACCTGACAGTGTGACTAACATGCCTTAGCTGTTAACATCCTTCCTGTGACTTCCAAAGACCCTCAGTGTCCCTTACCCTAAATAGAAGTCCTGCCCTACTTACAGACTTGCCGAGCCCACTTTCCCCCATCTTGGTCCTCAGGTTACCACGGCGACGGCCTCAATGCTGTCATCCTCTTTGCTTCCTGCTATCTACCCCAAAGCAGCATTCCCAACTACACCTATGTCATGGAGCACTTGTTCAGGTGAGGCGGGAACCCTGAAAGGCCTGTGGGGGAGACCACGCAGGGAGCGGGCAACCAACATTCATGCGCCTGAGTCCCTGGGACACCCAGCGTGTAACTTCCATACCGCGCTGTCCCCTAGGTATATGGTGGGAACGTTGGAGCTGCTGGTAGCTGAAAATTATCTGCTGGTTCACTTGAGTGGAGGCACCAGCAGGTCCCAGGTGCCGCCTCTGGCCTGGATACGCCAGTGTTACCGTACCCTGGATAGGAGGTGAGACCCTAGGACAGCAGGCCCACAGCCTCTGCCATCTCTTTTCCACGTTTCTAGTTTTTCCTTCTCCCTTGATCCTTTGTGGGTTTGTTGTGTTCTTTCCTTTTTTTTTTTAAAGATTTATTATTATGTATACAGTGCTCTGCCTGCATGTGCTCCTGCAGGCCAGAAGAGGGCGCCATATCACATTACAGATGGTTGTGAGCCACCATGTGGTTGCTGGGAATTGAACTCAGGACCTCTGGAAGAGCAGGCGGTGCGCTTAACCTCTGAGCCATCTCTCCAGCCCTGTTGTGTTCTTTTCTGAGAAGGACTTTCCATGTAGCCATGTTGTCCTCAGATTCAAGGTTTCCCTGGCCTGAGTAAGCGTGCCCAACATGCTTCTTCTTTTCTTTGTCCCCCGCCGTGCATTTAGAAGTGTCTCCTGTTCTATCCTTTGCAGTGGGGGACATCTAGCCCTTATGACTCACTAGCTACATCTCGGATAGCTCGCTTAGCTTTTCCGCTCAGTTTCCTTGTGAATGCACAGGGCACAGTGCCTGGCGCGCACAGTCACTCCCCCACTGTACCCCCCATCTTAACAGTTCCTTCCCACATCTCCCGCTTTCTCTTCCTTCATCCCTGATAACATAAATCATTCTCTACTCCTGTTCCTTTTTCTTCCTTTGTTTCTTCATCAAGGCTGGCCTTGACCTATCTGTACAGCCAAACATAACCTTGAACTCCTGGTCTCCCTCCCTCGCCACCTCCCGAGTGCTTATTTTCCCGGGCTTTTCTCCACGCCTGGCTTGGCCCATCTGACCTTGCTTCAAGGCCTTTCTTCTTCTTGAACTTTTTCCACTTTTCCTTCTTGCTAATTTTTCCCCCCATTTAAGAGCTCTGCCGGAGCCGGGCAGTGGTGGCGCACTCCTTTAATCCCAGCACTCGGGAGGCAGAGGCAGGCGGATCGCTGTGAGTTCGAAGCCAACCTGGTCTACAGAGTGAGTCCAGGACAGCCAAGGCTACACAGAGAAACCCTGTCTCAAAAAA
>OU015751.1:124219176-124250793 GCA_907169655.1 Acomys percivali | reverse complement strand
AAAAAAAAAAAAAAAAAAAAAAAGGAGGCACCACCATTCTGCTTGTGAGATCGTCCAGGACCACCCTCCCAATATAAAACATGGTTCTTTCTCTTGCTTCAGCTCCAAGTTCACACGAAAGATCCGGTTTCTGGACAGCCTTGGAGAGCTGGCCCAGCACATCTCCCTAGATCAAGTCCACATACCTGAGGCAGTGAGACGGTGAGTCAGTCCTGCACTCAACGATCCTGTCCTGGATGGGGTGTCTAAAGCCACTCCTGTGGCTTGCTGTGTCTAGGGAGATACAAAGAACTAAGACACGGGCTGGAGAGGTGGCTCAGCGGTTAAGAGCGCCGCCTGCTTCTCCAGAGGTCCTGAGTTCAATTCCCAGCACCCACATGGTGGCTCACAGCCATCTGTAATAAGATCTGGTGCCCTCTGCTGCAGATAAAGCACTCATATACAATAAATAAATACATCTTTATAAATGGGGAAGGAAAAAAAAAAACCTAAGACACACTAAGCCCAGCTTTTGGTTGTCTCGGTGGGAAATTAAGGACACTACTGTTACATTTGTCACGTGAAGGGGGCCGGTGGGTAAAAGAACTCACTGCCAAGCTTGACTTGAGTTCAAGTTCCAGAACCTATGTGGTGGAATAAATCCGTGGCGTGCATGCATGCACATTCATAAATGAATATAAACACAATTTAAAGGACAAATGAAAATATTATGCCAGAGACACTTGAGGTGTCGGGGGTTAGGGTGGGGTGGGGGGTGCGCAGAGGCACCAAAGAAAACTCCAAGCACCAAAGAACTGTATCAGTGCAGGCTGACAGATTATGACAGGTACAAGCCAGCAGGAGGGAGCACGTTAGCAAACAGAGGATGGGAAGTGATTCCAGCACACGGTTTGCTAGCTCCTCCCACTCACCTCGCCTCCTTCCCCCAACCCTCTGTAGGCTGGACCAGGATCTCCACGGCTCGAAGGGCACCTAACACAGAACTGGACAAAGATCATGGCCGGTCTGCACACTGGAGCTCTGTGTGTCATCTTGTCCTGAACTCCAGTTCCACGGGACCCTCCTAGTGTGACACCTTCTTCTGGACACTGCCTTCAAGCTGGGATTTCAGGGTGTGGCTTGCATTTCGGCTGCCCATGAAGACGGCTGAGTGTGGCATTGGGAGCGCAGGGCTATGGGTCTTGATTCTGCCTTAGCTATAAAATATGTGGGTCTCATTTTTCTTCTCTGTGATCAAAACCGCTGGGACCCTTCCCATCTGTTGTGGTTAATTTAAAAGTATGGCCCAGCAAATATTTGTTATTAGGTTATAGCTTTGCCGGCGGCGTTATCCGATCTGCTTTTACAGTCAAAGGCACAGACGACCTGGTGTATTTTAGAATAAGCCTTTACCTGGGGCAAGGCAGGTATTAGCTCTTTTACCTCTCAGTCTCCGTCCCATCCCATCTGCTTTCATTAATTCTTCTTCAGGCCACCTCCCATCCATAATCCCAAAATACTTGCTAAGGTTGTTCATTTTGGCCGTCTCTTTCCACGAGGAACTTCAGAGTTCCTCCTCTGGGCCCACGTGGCTTTTTTTCCTAACCCCTGGCCATCCTCCCCCTTCCTCCAGCCCGGCTTCTTTCTCTCCCAAGATCCTCTCTGGCCGGTGAACCTTAGCCACACCTATCCCATTTGCCTGCCCAGGCGTGTCAGCTTTTTATTGGTCAAACAGGAGTACATTTTTTTTTTTTAAGGCAAGGTTACACAGCAATATTTGGGGCACATTAAAAAGACTGCAAGCAGTAATTAGCATCATGGTACATCAGACCAACCTCCAACACCGTCTTAGCTGTCTTAGCAGTCTTTGAGGGAAGGTGGGGGCTTAACCAACAGCCACAGCCAGCTTGTCTGCGGGGAGCCCAGGAGCCAGCTTGCAACATCTTGAAGCGCCAACCCCTTCTTAGTCTGCTGCCTATGATCCTGGGAGGCACTGCTGTCAATAACCTGTGTTTTCACCCTCGGTGGTAAATTTCAGACCTTTAATAACCTGTGATGAGAGATTTTCAAGTCTGTGGGAGGAAACGCACAAACCCCTCCACACACACACCCCGCGTCCCACACCCACCGACCCCCAAGCCCCTACATCACAATCTGCCTTTAGGTTCTGGCACAGAATTCTTGCTTTCCAGGGTTCTTCGGGGACTTTCAGCTCAGCCCCTTGGGCTGCTGTCCCTGCCTGGGAAGAGCACTTGGGGGAGGGGCGAGGCGCGTGGCCTCTGCGCACCGGTTCAAACGGGCCCTCGAGACCTGGCGGGTTGGCGGACAGAGGAAGGGAGGGAGAGGAGGCAGGAGGAGCGTGCGCCTACCTCTCGACCTCAAGCCTCGCAGCCCCATGGTCCCCGCCGCCTGCGTGCTGCTCTCGGCCCTGCTGCTAAATTTGGGGCTCCGGGCGGCGGGGGCCCAAGACCAGACGTCAAACCCGCCCGCCACCGCCAGCCAGAGTGGGATGCAGCGGATCAGTTTCCGCTTTGGGGGCCCAGCCCGCAGCCTCCGGAGCACAAACCCCAGGGCCCGCCACAGTGTAGCCAGGAAGGCTAAGGTAACTCTGGAGGACGAGAATGATGCCCTGGCCACCGCTGACCGCTTGGCATTCCCGGCAGCCGCTGAGCTGCTGTCCACCGTGACGGGCATGAGCCGGCAGTCGGCCATCTCCGGTGAGGTCGAGGATAGCTCCTTGGAAGAGGGGGTGGTGATCGACGCCAGTAAAACCACCAGCCTAGCAACTCCCTCTCCAACCTCCAATACCGTGGGGAGTTCCAGCACCGGCGGGAGGTTTGTAGCCAATAGCCAGGAGCGAGAGATTAGGATGACCACCGAGCTGCAGCCCTTCTCTTCAAAGTCTACCGGGGACCTGAGTTCCGAGACCACCCTGCACCAGTGGTCGACCCCCGGGTCCACCCCGACCCCTTGGCAGAGGCCCTCGTCCACAGCCATGCCAGCTCCCGAGGATCTGCGGTTGATACTGATGCCCTGGGGCCCGTGGCATTGCCACTGTAAGTCGGGTACCATGAGCAGGAGCCGGGCCGGAAAGCTGCACGGCCTTTCTGGGCGCCTTCGGGTTGGGGCGCTGAACGAACTCCGCACCGAGCACAGGCCTTGCACCTACCAGGAGTGCGCTTGCAGCAGGCAACAGGAGGAGTGCCCTCTGGACTCGGGCCTCTGCGCTAACAACGGCTGCAGTTCTTCGCCCACCTCTCAGACGTCCCCTCCGGTTCCTGTCCACCTGAGACGCAGACCCATCCTCCCTCCCACCAGCCCGAGCCCCAGCCCAGCGCTTGCCTTCTGGAAACGCGTCAGGGTCAGCCTGGAGGACATCTGGAATAGCCTTTCTTCGGTGTTCACAGAGATGCAACCAGTAAGTTGTGCCGCTGACGAGACGAGAGTCTCTCCTGATGATCTGAGAGGTCCCGACGTCCCCGATCCTGTGGCTGACACAGCCAGTGCGTGAACCGTGAACCGTGACTGATCTGTTCAGTTACTGAGTCATTAACTTGCACTGGTTAGTCTTGACCCGTGTTTGTGTTTTGTTTGGTGTGCACGGGGTACGTATGCACATGCGCACATCTGGTGGGCTGTGTGCTACTGCATCTACTATAGGCAACCTGCTTGCTCCCCTAACCCGTGCCTATTTATTTATTTATTTATTTATTTATTTATTTATTTATTTATCTTGGAGACCAGGTCATGCCCACTATGTTATCTAGGCTAGCCTATAACTCCTGGACTGAGGCGATTCTGCTAACATATCAACCTTCATTTATAGTGGTAGGCTCAGCTACCCATTTCTTGAGATAGTTTTTGGGTTTTTTGTTTTTTCAAGACAGGGTTTCTCTGTGTATAGCCTTGGCTGCCCTAGACTCCCTTGTAGACCAGACTGGTCTGGAAACTGACATCGATCCACCTGCCTCTGCCTCCCTAGTGCTGGGATTAAAAGAGCGCACTACCACACCTGGCCAGGTAGGTTGTTTTTGAAAGGTTTATTACATATACAGTGTTCTGCCTGCATGTACACCTGCAGGCCAGAAGAGGGCACCAGACTTCATCATTCTAGTTGGCTGTGAGCCACCATGTGGTTGCTGGGTATTGAACTCAAGACCTCTGGAGGAACAACCAGTGCTCTTAACCTCTGAGTCATCTCTCTAGGCCCCTGGGACTGTTTGTTTTTGTTTGAGACAGAGCCTATGTATTTCTGGCTGTCCTCGAACTCAGTATGTAGACCAGGCTAGCCTTGAACTCAGATCCTCCTGCCTCTGCTGGGATTAAAGGTACGTATCACTACATCTGGCTTTTCCTTTTTTTATGTTTTCTTTTTACATTTGCGTGCATGCGTGTGCACTTGTGGAGGTCACAGGACATCTTGTGGGAGCTAGTGATTTCATCCCACAATGTGGTTTCCAGGGATCCAACTCAGGCTGTCAGGCTTGGAGCCATCACACCAGCCTAAGAGAGTCTCCTATAGCCTAGCATGGCCTTGACCTGCACACATAAGGATGCCATCACTTCTACAGTGCCAGGACAACAGGCGTGCACCACCACGTCCTATCACTTCTTGAACAAATACTGGTTATTTAGCTATGTCTCACTGGTCATCAGATTATTATTGACCAAATAAATAGGATTTTTTTTTTTTTTTTGGTTTTTCGAGACAGGGTCTCTCTGTGTATCCTTGGCTGTCCTGGACTCGCTTTGTAGACCAGGCTGGCCTCGAACTCACAGCGATCCACCTGCCTCCGCCTCCCGAGTGCTGGGATTATAAACGTGCGCCACCATGCCCGGCTGTAGGATTGTTTCTTTTTCAGAGTTTTGATAGGTAGTCCTGGCTGGTTTTAAACTGATCACAATTTTTCTACCATACTTGGCTAAAGACTAAATTTATAGACAATGGACATGAATATATCAACCAATTTATGACCAAGGGAGTTTTAAAATGTGCGTTAGGGGCTTCTGCAAGCGGGTGTCTGTGTACCTGGTGGCCATGGAAGCCAGAAAAGGGAGTTGGATTCTCTGGAGCTGCTGTCATAGAGAGAGTTGTAAGCTGCCATGTGGGTGCTGGGAATTGAACCCAGGTCCTCTGGGAAGAGCAGCCAGAGTGCTCTTACCTGCTGAGCCATGTCTCCACTCCGAGTAATACAATAACTTATTGCTTTGCAACAGTAAAAGCCAGTATCTGCGGTCTCACTCCAAACACAGCACTTGGATCTGTCCTCACCTTGTTGTTTACAGATGAAGAAACGGGTTGACTAGCTCACGGGGCTGGGGAGTTCAGTGGGGCTCACGGGGCTGGGTTAGCTCAGCGGGCCTCCCCAGCATCTGCACAAGGCACTAGGTCCAACCCCCACCCCTGAAGGAAGAAAACAGTGACAGGACCAGACAACGGAAACCACGCTTCCCACCAGTACCCATGTTCCCAAAGGACTGTCTTTCTGGGACTCTATCCAGCAATTTAAAATTTCACAGAGAAGCCAGGCGTGGTGGCGCACGCCTTTAATCCCAGCACTCGGGAGGCAGAGGCAGGCGGATTCCTGTGAGATCAAGGCCAGCCTGGTCTACAAAGCGAGTCCGGGGCAGGCAAGGCTACACAGAGAGACTCTGTCTTGAAAAACAAAAACAAACAAAACAAAAATTCACAAAGGAGCCAAGTGTGGTAGTATGTGGCTTTAGTCCCAGCACGTGGAAGGCAGAGACAGGTAGAGTTCAAGCCTACATAAGCGGTTCCAGGCCAGCCAGAGCTACATAGTGAGACACTGTCTCAAACAGTCACTATAGGTTCAGACTGACTTGATAAAGTAGTTTTGATTGCTGGTGACAGCTGAAGGGGAAACACTAACAGAGCGCAGCATCCTTGGCAACTTAGCTGGCTTCTATTTTTATTTTCCTCCTTGCTGACTCCAATTCTATTTTTAATATAAAAATAAAGCACTGAGGGGGGGGGGCTGGAGATTTCTGTAGCTCAGTGAGTTGCTTAGTAGGTATGGCGTCCTGACTTTGATCCGTAGCACCACGGTGATGGGGTGTTAGGTAGAGCCAAGGGAGCAGAAGCTCCAGGTCGGTGCGCTAGAGAGACTCAGTGGTTGAGAGCCTTTACTGCTCTTCAAAGGACACAAGTTAAATTTCCAGCACACACAGCAGGCACTCATAACCACAGGGATAACTCCCGCTTGAAGGGGGTCCCACACCGGGAACTGTGAGCACCTGCACTCACATGCAAATGCAGCTGGACACACAATTACAAATAAGTTCCAGGCCTTTAATGCCAGCACTCGGGAGGCAGAGGCAGGAGGATCTCTGTGAGTTCGAGGCCAGCCTGGTCTACAAAGCGAGCCCAGGACAGCCAAGGCTACACAGAGAAACCCTGTATCCAAAAAAACCAAAACAAAATGGTTAAGTTCCAGGTCAGGCCAGGTGGATGAGTCAGCAAGTGAAAGTGCTTACTGTGTGTGCCCAGTGACCTGAGTTCAATGGCCAGAGCCCTGTGATGCCGGCACTCACACCGTGATGAGGGGGAGGCGCTGGCCCAAAGCTCAGTAGCAGAAATGAGATGCTGCCTGAAAAACCAAGGTGGAAGGAGAAATTTTCTTTTGTTTTTTCAAGATAGGGTTTCTCTGTGTAGCCTTGGCTGTCCTGGACTCTTTGTAGACCAGGCTGGCCTCGAACTCACAGCGATCTATCTGCCTCTGCCTCCCTCTCTAGTGCTGGGATTAAAGGTGCATGCCGCCACACGTGGTGAGAAAACGTTTTTCTCAGGGTTAAAGATTTATTATGTATACAATATCCCACCTGCATGCCAGAAGAGGGCACCAGATATCATTATAGATGGTTGTGAGTCACCATGTGGTTGCTGGGAATTGAACTCAGGACCTCGGGAAGAGCAGTCAGTGCTCTTAACCTCTGAGCCATCTCTCCAGCCCCGAGAAAATGTTTTCAAAAAGCTGGCCTCTGACTGGGTTGTGATGGAGCACACTTTTCACTCCAGCACTTGGAAGGCAGGGGCAGGTGGATTTCTGAGTTCAAGGGCAGCCTGGGCTACACTGAGACCCTGTTTAAAAAAAAAAAAAAACAACTAAACAAAAGAAATCAAGAAATGTCATTTGGAAAAGCAGAGCTGGGGAGATGGCCCAGTGGATAAAAGATTGTCCTGTGACAGTGAGGAAAGCGTGGGTCCCCGGGCACCTACATAACAGTCGTTTGTGTGTACTCTGGTCCAGTGAGACCCTATTTCGTTAAGTAAAGCAGGGTGGTAAAAAAGATAAGACATCAACTCCTGACACACTCAAACACGCACACAGCAGGACGGTTGAGGCAATGGTTTGTAGCAGGGGTTGTAAAAGCAAGGCAAAGAACATGGAGGTATTTACCTGATCTTCTTGCCTCCCCCAGATAGAGAGACTCCAGAGGTAACGGCCACGTCACCCTCAAGAGAAGATGTCTACATTGGAACCCACCTTTTCAACCCCAGCCCCCACTACATATTTCTAATACAGAGAAAAAAAAATTTTTTTAAAACACCTTACAAACCCACACTCTGGTCTCCTCCTTCCTTTTGGTGGAACCCACGGCCCCTGCCCAGCGCTGGTCTGTGTCTTTGCAGGAGGGCTCAGGGCCCGCCGAGCCAGCAGCCTCCAGCGTGTCTCCCTCACTCCCTGCCCTTCCCAGGTACAATGTTCACACGGCTCTTCTCCCTCACTTCCAGCACTGCTTTAAAGCAAGACACTGCCGGGCGGTGGCAGCGCACGCCTTTAACCCCAGCATTTGGGAGGCGGAGGTAGGTGGATTTTTGAGTTTGAGGCCAACCTGGTCTACTGAGCGAGTTCAGGGACAGCCAGGGCCACACAAGAGAAACCCTGTCTCAGAAAACCAAACCGATCAAAACCATAAAACAATTTGGTGTTTTGAGACCAAGGACAGGGAATAGCTATTCTGCCCCTGGGAGATTATGGTGGGAGATTATGGCGGCCTTTCCTTACCCAGCCAGTAACTCTGCCCTCCCTTCAGGAATGCTGGGCTCTTCATCAGCCATGCCCACCTCTGATCCAGACACATTTGTAGTGATTACTCTTGCAACTATTTTGCTTAATTCTTTTATTGGAAAAAAAAAAAAACGTATCTTAAAAGTCCATCATCTTTTTAATATAAATTATGACTTTCAAGCCCATCCCTGTCGCTGTATTAAGTGGTGGCGGCATACGCAGGGGAGCAGGGGAACATCGGAGAGAAGACTGTGCCCAAAGAAACGCGGTAGCATGAGCCTGGAGTTCAGGGGTCACCACACCTCATCCTTCTGTCAGCCCCGCGCAGCGTCCAGCCTCCCGCCGCCGTGACTTGATGTTCACGGCCTCCCTGGGAGCACGCTGCGCAGGGGGCACCGGTCCACCGAGCCTGCAAGTGCTCACGGGACCTCCAACCACTGAACTGCGCTAGAAAACAAGGTACAGTCCCTTCGGGGAGGCAGGCCTGATCAGGCTTTGGACAAACAACCTCAGTCACTAGGTGAGGACTAACTGTGTGGACGGTGTCAGAGGGAGCGGATCAGTTTCCACAACCCTGACCCATCACCACTAAACAAGCTTCCTGTTACAGCTCTAATGAGGACCCCCCACACACGCCCTTTTTTCTAGGAACAGGCAGGAGCTTGTCTGTCTTGTTCTGCCTTTCTAATCAGCCTGCAAAGAAAGGGCCAGAACAAAAACACCTGAGAAAACAAAGAGCCTAAGACTCCACTCATACAAGGCCTCCCCTGGCCTAAAGCAGACTCTCTGGCCACCTGATCTTCCCAAGAGAAGTCCCTGAGTCTTAACGCTGGGTTCAGGGCTAGAGCAGAGGGGTGTGAGCTTAGCGCACTAACAGCATCCCTAGTGTCTCTGCAGCTTCGGGACCCCCTTCTCCTGTCCCAGCATGCTCCACTCCTGTATCTGCACCGTGGCAGGCCCCCTCTTGCAGAGATCAAAAACAGAGAAGCATCGTCAAACGGCTGTTGACTTGAGCCCACGCAAGCACAGGCAACACATCGGAAGTAAAAACGCACAGCTCTACGGAGCCTGCCCTATGAGGGCGCTAGCTCCCCAGAGGCTCAAGATGAATCACCAGACTGGGTGTGTGTGGAGGTGGGGGCGGGGTGGAGGGGGGGGAGTGGAAATCCCTTAAGACAAACACAATCGTGGCTCTCAACTGTGGGGGAATTTCATCCCTAGGAGACATTTGGCAATTTCTGGAGACATTTTGGTTGCCACCCTCTGGGGGTGAGGGTGGGGGCGGGGATGCAGCGATGCTGTAGTTCACGCAGAACAAGGCCCCATTACAAAGAATCCTGCAGCCCAAACTGCCCAAACCGTTTTCAAGCGCTCAGGTGACACGCCCTCTTCTTCCATGGAGGGTCTCGGGGCCTGTGATATCTGCCTCACCACCATCGCAGGAAGGCCACCCTGAGATACAGCTCAACCCAGAACCCTCCAGCCTTCACCTGGGCCAGCAGGGAGGCTGGCAGAGGCGGGTGGGCCAGGACTCCCAAGTCTTAAACGGAATGCAGTCAGACCCACTCCTTAGCTCTTCCTCGGTGGGAAACAGTAAAGATTCCTTACGGGGAGGGGGTAAAGGACGGAGATAGCAGCTGGATGGAGGGGGGGGGTAATTAAAAGAACTCAAATTAAAATTTTAATTAAAGGAAAAATATTTCTGAGAAACTATTAATACTACAGAAGCATGGGATTAAAGGCCTAACTGGAGCAAGACCCTGGTGCCGGCAGAGAGACACGGCGGGGCTGTGAGCTTCAGGTCTGAAATCCAGAGTGGGCTGGGCAGGCGTCGCCCAGACCCTTAACCTCTGCACTGCTCATTCCAGAAGGAAAGATGAGGGCAGGAAAGCCGGAGCCCTAACAGGTTCAGCCGTGGCTCCCTCGCCTACCTGCCTCAGTGAGAGAGTAAAGGCGAGAAGTTTAAACAGGTGGCACCCGACCTTCATTCAGGGGCGGGGAGCCCCATTCCAGGCTCCCAGAGAACGCCCCAGCTCAGATCGAGGGTGTCCAGGGCTTCAGCTGAGGCTCCTCTGGCCCACAGTAGTCACTTGGTCAGTCCTGCTGCCTGGACCCCATCTCCAGGAGGGGCAGAGGCCAGAGGGAGCAGAGGGAGTCCAGCCCCCACGTGGTTTGAGGCACTTGTTAGAGAGGGAGGGGCCCTTGGCTCACTGGCTGAAGAAGGGATCTGGTGATGGCATTTCTTCTGGGCTGGACACGGAATGGGAACTCCAAGACTGCAGAACCTGAATTAAAATTGTCATTGTCATTATCATCATCATCATCATCATCATCATCAAAATCATCACCACCAAGTCTTGGTCTCACACTGTAGCCCCATCATCATCATCATCACCACCACCATCATCACCATCATCATTAAGTCCTGGTCTCACAATGTAGCCCCGGCTGCTCAAACATGAAGCAATCCACTTGCCTCAATTTCTAAAGTGCTAGGATTACAGGCATGAACCACAATGCTTGGCCAAACAATTTTTTTTGTTGTTGTTGTTTAAAAGGAAGATTTGCAGACAAATATAATAGCATGCATCTGTAAAACCAGCTCTTGGGAGTTTCTGGAAGGAGGATGCTGATTTTTAAGGTAAGCCTGGACAACAAGTGAATCTGAGTCACTTCAGCTGCCTATTAATTACCCCATTGGAAATGAAGGAAAAAAATAAAAAAGCCGCCAGAGGTAGAAGGCACCACATGGCACACATTTTTGTGGGGGAGTACAGGGGAGGCAAGCTCTCACTTTGTAGTCCTAACCTCACATTCGCAGAGAATCACCTGCCTCTGCTGGTTTAAAGGTGTGTGCCACCATGCCCGGCCCACGGTGCTCATTTTAAACTTTCCATACGTCTGCTCATTCCTCAATTCTTTGTTTTTCCAGACTGGGTCCCATGTAGCCCTCCCTAACCTTGCAGTCACTGTGTTGTTGAAGAGAAGTTTGAAAAAACAAAAAAAAATTTTTTTAAAAGATTTATTATGTATACAATGTTCTGCCTGCATGTATGCCTGCATGCCAGAAGAAGGCACCAGATCTCATCATAGATGGTTGTGAGCCACCATGTGGTTGATGGGAATTGAACTCAGGACCTTTGGAAGAGCAGACAGTGCCCTTAACCTCTGAGCCATCTCTCCAGCCCAAGAAATTTGAACTCTCTGCTTCTCCTGCCTCTACCACCAACATTCCTGGGTTACAGGTGTGTGCCACCACACCCCCAAATCGCGCCTTCCCATAAAAACATGTTTTGTTGTTGTTGTTTTTTTTTTTTCAAGAAAGGGTTTCTCTGTGTAGCCTTGGCTGTTCTGAACGCACTTTGTAGACCAGGCTGGCCTCAAACTCACAGCAATCCGCCTGCCTCTGCCTCCTGAGTGCTGGGATTAATAAAGGCATGCGCCACCACGCCCGGCTCAGCCCAACATGTTTTGATCATGTGTTCTTGAATTTTCATTTTAATTCTGCCCTTCCACCAATCCACTTCTCAGTCTTGCATCAAACAATCAAGGGTCTGAGGCAGGGCGTTGGGATATGCTGGCACAGGCCCACAGTGTCTCTAGTCACTTACCAGCCCATGGCAGCTACAAGGCCCTCGAACTGCTCCACGGTCTGTCTCGGTTTCCCTTGGATCTCATCTGCTCCTGAACGGCCCCTGTCTGTCGAAACGCACGAGTCACACGACCACCTAGCTTTCCACATCCCGCAACAACCGAGCCCCCAGGAGGCGCTTGACCTCAACTCTCTGACAATGACCGCCATCTGAAGAGGCCACACCTGCCAACTGTTCCTCTCATGGAAATCTCACGAAGACAAGGTAAAACCGAGCCATTTACTAATGAGATTCCTTCTCACACACATTAAAAAGAAAAAACAAAAACAAAACTCCCATATATTTCTGTTGAGTTTTATAACTGGTATTTAAAAACTACGGCCAGACCCATTTCCCTTACTGAGAGCAGAAATAGACATTTAAATTGTCATTTAAAACAGAGCCTTTCATGGCCATAGACTCCCAATCACAGTATGGACTGACTCACTGTGACCCTTTCTCCTTTTTTTATTTTGAGATAGGGTCTCTAGGCCGGGCTGGCCTCAAACCCTCAAACCCTGTAGGCAGCAGAGATGATGAGTGTGAGTCACCACACCTCGTTTATGTGGGGGGTCGGGAGGGGGGTAGAGATCAAGCCTAGGGTTTCCCACATGCTAGGTAAGCACCATGCTGACTGAGCTCCAAGCCGGCGCAGACTAGTTCTTACTAAGAGGGGAGAGCCATGGACTTAGGAAAAGCTCTACAGCTGCTACAGCATATGCACCCCCGAGGCCAGGGAAGACGCCCCGCTAACTGTAAAGAGGGAGCTAGGCCCTGGAGATCAGAGCACACACTCTCAGCTTCCCGATGTCCCCACTCAGTGTTCTGCTCTGCTGTCCCTCCCCTGAAGACCCAGCTCCCCGTCCCTCTCACCATGGCAAGCCCGTCTCCGGCCCCCATCTCCCCGGAGCCGATGTGAGTCAGGTGGACGAAGTTCATTGGTTCCCCAATCATGGTGCGGTCGATCCGTCTTCTCTTTTTCTTCTGTTTGGAGAAGACAGGGAGTCACGTACACAGCCGCCTCCTCCCACCACGGTGGGGGAAGGAGTCTTGAAAAGCCACTGAGAGCCAAGGGTTGATCTGGCAGCGTAACCAGCAAACTCGAGTAACGTAAGCCAGGGACGACGTCACCAGAGCGGTGAGGACCGTGGCCTGCCGAGTGAATACCACATACAGGAAGGGCCAAGCAAAGTCACTTCTGGATGACCAGGGGGAACAGTGACAGGTCCTAAGTTCCACCTACAGACCCTGCCCACCTCAGAACAGGAGCAGGTGACAGCTACAGCTACTGACCTCTCCTGTCACAGTCTCTTTTATTGCACGTGGACACACCCGCCCGGCCACAGAAACTCTCAAGAGGGAGGGTGAGGAGAGTGGTTTTTTTTTTTCAGAAAGCAGATGAGAGATGGTGCGTCCACTTCACAGCACCTGGTAATTAATTTTGGCGTGTGTGGGGTGTGGGGACATGGACACTTACCGGCTGGGGCTTCTCAACCACGCAGCAGCCCAGTTTGTGCCAAAATTCGCTCATATTCCCTGATGGTTCCAGCTTCGGGCCTCTGCCAAAGGCCCCAGAGGGCTCTCGCTTTGGTGCCAGCCACGCAGCCCTCAGTGTCAGGTGTAACAGGCTCACTCAACAGATGGGTCTAGAAAAGGTAGAAATCCACACAGCGGAGGCCGGAGTCTCAGAGCCAGGGCCTCCGAGAGCACAAGCAAGAGGCCTGGGCAGGAAGGCGGTGGGGCATAAGGCTCTGTCTTCTTTATCCGTGGAGTCCTGAATTTTAGCAGAAAGAAAAAAACCAAAAAATAAAAAAAAATCTGTTAGTGACAAACACCCCTCCCCGTTCCCCAGAAACCTCCTGAGAAGGCCCCCACCTTCCTATTCCCTCTTAGAGGCTTCCAGCTGCTTCTCACAAAAAGAATAGTGCAAAAAGACCGTCAGTAGGGTAAAGGACCACGGAAGAGGGGGGCTAAATGGACTTTGTATGAGGCAGCGAGAGAAAACCAAATAGTGACAGAAATGGATACAGTGAGGGGTGCTGCCGACTTCAGCTCCCTTCTCCCTTGGCCAGGGCAGGAGGGGAGGGGCGCGTAAGTGACTCTGAAGAGGAAATAGTGGTTTTCTGTTCTCACAAACAAGGGTTCCGCCCTTTCCCTTCCTCTTACCTTGCCCCAACACCTAAGTTTTCTTCCTGGACCACCTAGTTCCTAGGAGACTAACTGTAGCGCTGCGGGCCTCGACAAATACTTCTGAAGGGAGGAATTGCGCCCTCCTCGGGCCACGGCCTTTGCTCCTTCCTCACTAGCCCCAGCTGAGGCCCAACGGCCTCACAACAGAGTCCAGCTGGAGTTAATGCCTGACCTTGTCTTTCCCGAAAGCCGCAGGGGCTATGTGCGCGTGCGCGCACACCTAGCTCCATGCCTTGTTGCAGGTAACGTGTGGAGAAGCCTTTTCTGTTCTGAGGAATCGTCCTCAGCCTCCCCACCCTGTTCCCACGTGTCCTATCGTGTGCAGCTCGGCGTCTCACACCCTGTGTGGCTCAGGCCTCCCCCCCCCTCCTCCTCCCCTCATGCTCCGACCTGTTCGCTCCCTTCTCCCCACCACTTCCAAGCTCCACCAGTGAACCAGACACAGGAACTTTCCAGTAGCACTTGTGTCCAAGGAAGAACTTTCTCTCCTTTTCACTGCTGCCAGCCAAGGGTTACAAGTACAAACTGCACTTCCTTGTCCTATAGCACAGACCAGCTCAGGGAGTCCAGTAGGGCAGCTCATGAATATTAAACACGAGCATGAATAAGAGTGAGCCTTTCCCTCTAGGCTTGAGGCTGGAAGTCAGGTGCTCCAGCGGCCTAGACAGACCAAAAAATATTTTTAAAAATTGAGTTTTGTTTTTTGAACGTTTTTCTTTGTTGTTTTCTAGCAGCCTTGAGAAGAGCTCAAACAGTGGAACATAGCTTCTAGGGTAGGAAAGAACCCAGGAGCCTGGGCCTCTCTCCCACTTCCCTTCCCAGCCGAGGAAGGGAGGGGTAACCAGGGCTCAAGTCAGAACGCGGCAGCTCAGAGAGAGGGGGGGAGGCTTGGTCAGTGGGAAGGTTGATCACAAGGCTTTGTCACCGTGGTAGCAGGTGGGACGGGCTGGAGGAGACCAGAGGAAGCCCTCGACACTACCAGACGGTCCGTACCCAGCATGCTCCAGCCGGCTGGGCTCAAGGCTGAGTGGACAGAGGTGGCCGCTGCTCAGAGTGAGGAAGGGGAGGAGGGAGGGGGGAAGGGGCCTGGAGGAACAAGGCCGGCTCTGTTTCTCTTCCAGGGACCTGACCCAAGCTGGGTGGAGGGAAAGCGTGTGTGTGTGGGACTTGGCATGAAATAAACCAATGACATGAGAAGTGACCAGGAAATTCCATTCCCTAGGACATTAGGGTCCCTGAAACTTTGGGAGGCGGGTGAAGACTGGCCAGGGTCAATGTGGTAGTGCGTTGTGGGGGGTGGAGTAGGTGCGGGGGGGAGAGGAACAAAGCCAGAAAAGGAAGTGCTAGGCATTGGCTGCCACTCCTCTCTAAAACGGCCAACGAGTGGGCTGAGGACAAATGAGGCCTCGGCCGATGCTGAGTCCGCTGCCCACTACCCTATGCCCACAGGGAAGAGGAAGGAGATGGGGAAAGCAGAAAGGGTAGGGTGGGGTGGGGGAAGAATCAAGGATTCGGACAGCAGCAGGCGGCCTCCTGACAGTGGGGACCCCTCTCAGCGCCACAAGCAACCCAGGACTCGGAAGTCCGGTGGTGCCACCGCCATGGTCACGGTGGGCTGTGGATGGGACAAACAGCAGGAGAGAGATGGGGGGGGGAGAGGCAGGGCGGAAGGATGTACATAGGGAGTTCCCCCGATGCTGTGGTAGCCCCAAACCGGTTCTCCCGGTCCCGCTGCCTCTCGCCCCAAGGCCTCCTAGCCGCTGCTGTCTGACAAGCCTTCACAAGAAGCAGCTGGGGGAGAAAAGAGACTTGAGAACGCAGTGGGCAAATCCTGGCTGTAAGCCCAGGGATGCAGCTGGCCCTTGTGCGGAGACCCTCCAAACACACAGCGGGCTGCCGAGGGGGCCGATGAGGCCGATGAGGAGAGAGATGGGGCCCCACTTCCAGCCAAGGCACAAGACCACTTGTCCTAACAGCAACTCTGCCCTTAACCCCAGGAGAAAGGGGCTTGGAGGGCGGGGGGGGGGGGGGGGGGGGGGGACTTGAGAGGAAATAAGAGAGAGCCCCTGATTTCTTCCCCTCCCCCAATATTTTCCGTCAGACACCCCAACCCGCCCCCGACTCCGACCTAGGATGGGAAGGAGCCTCGCTGGATCGCTCTGGCTCTGTCACCGTACTCTGCGGCTGCCCCGATCTGGCTTAGCCCCAGCTACCCCGCTACGTGTGGTCTAGCACGGCAGACCCCTCAGGTTAGTGGGCCGGCGAGAGGAGAGCCCCCCCCCCAGGGTGGCTTCGAACCTCCCACCCGGCTCCGCGCTGCGCTAGTCGCCGCTCGCCTGGCCCCGTCCCCGGGCGTGCGCCACCCGCGACCGTGACACCGCGACACCGTGACCGCGACCTCCCCTCCCCGCCCGGCTCGCCCGGCGCTCTCACCTGGGCTATCCCCGGGCGTCCAGGCGGCGGCCGCTGCGGGCGGGGGGTCCGCCACTCCGGGTTCCCGGGCTGCTGCTCCGCACGGCGGGGAGTCGAGGGCGGGGCCCGGGCAGGGGTGGGGCCGGCCGGGCGGAGGGCGGAAACGCCGGCGACGCGATTACGAAACCCACGGGGCTGCGAGCCGAGCGCAGCGCCCCGCCCAGGCTGGCCCGCGGGGGACAGCGGGGACAGCGGGAAGCGCCCGCAGCAACCCCCAAGTGTCTGCCCCAGGTCTGCCCAACACGGCCCCCAAAGTCCACTTCAGTCCTTACAGTGGGGAAAGCAGGGCCGTTCTGTTGTCGAGCGGGAAGCCTTTTTTCCTTTTTTTTTTTTTTGGTTTTTCGAGACAGGGTTTCTCTGTGTAGCCTTGGCTATCCTGGACTCGCTTTGTAGACCAGGCTGGCCTCGAACTCACAGCGATCCACCTGCCTCTGCCTCCCGAGTGCTGGGATTAAAGGCGTGCGCCGCCACCACCCGGAGGGAAGACTTTTTAAATTTTATTTTATTTATTTTTTAAAACCCATACATCTAAGTTAGAGGGCAATGAACTGCTCGACCATTGCACCCCGGTCCGCACGGCCGTGCTGAGGAGGTGGGGGCGGGAGGGGGGGCTTGCCGTGCGAGCCGGTGAGGTGGGGGCAGGGGGGGCTTGCCGTGCGAGCCGGTGAGGTGGGGGCAGGGGGGGGGCTTGCCGTGCGAGCCGGTAGGGAAGGCTCTAGCCTGGGTGGCGTGTTCCGGAACCTAATCCTACGGATGAGCCGAGTCGGGCAGGGAGGGGGCGGGGAGCGCTTCCGCCCTTGCTAGGAGGGGCTGCATTGCAGGGGAGACCCAGCGGCCCATTCTGTCACCGAGCAGGGAGAAGGCGTGAGCGGACAAAGCCGGCACATCCCCAGCAGCTTCCTTCAGCGGCCACCGCCTCCTCCTCCTCTCCTGCCCAGAGCCGACCCCCGAGCCCCACCCGAGGCATTCCCTACGCCTTCGGAACACCCTAGTCATTCATTGATAACAGGTAACCAAAGACCCCCCCCCCAACGGGGACCAAGGTGCCCCCCCCCATTAACAATGGGTAGCTATTAGTTACCAGATTTTTTTTTTATCTCTGTTAAGATCTCCATCTATGCCATCTAATGGACCTAGGCGTTTATTTCTAACACTTCATCTGTAATTATTTCTCGGCATTTAGCTCTGCATGTCATGTATCATCCATTTTCCTATAATTTTTGCCCTGTGCATCTAATGGCTTCGGCGCAGTGTCGAGTTGTCTATAGCTTCTTTCTCAAGCTATAATTTTTTGCTACCAGTTATTTGGTGAATCTTTATTCCTGCTGTAATTATTGTAGCCTGTACTTCCCTTCCCTGTATTTCCACCCCACCCCAGCCCCACTTCACTCTTCTGTCTCTTGTAGGGAGTTTTTGGGGAGTAGGATACTCCTTTGTTTTATTCCTTTTTTTTTTTTTTTTTTTTTTTTTTTTAAAACCATGGGATGCTATTGAGTGTGGTCAGAACCTTTAACAATCTCTTCTTCCCTATCTCAGATTTTTTTTCTCTAAAGAGGCTGGAGGTGGGGCGGGTGGGGGTAGTCGCCTGATGGCATGCTGCAGGCAGTGCAGTTCACAGGGGCTACTGAGAGCGCAGATTTTTTTTCTTTGCAGCTCCTCCTAGTGAGTGGGGAAGGCTGTGGCTAGTAGGAAAAACGCTAGCGCTACATGAGAAACACCAGAGAGCCTCCATTTCCGTCCACCACCAGCCCTCCTTAGCCTGTGGGAGGTGGCTGGGGTGGCGCCATGACACAGCAAGGCCCTGTGGAGAAGGCCTTGGATGCTGGGGGGTGGGAAGTTGAGGGGGAATGGGGGGGGAGTGGGAGCTTGGTGGGGGCGGGGATCTGGACAAAAGATATTTGGGTGTGTCCATGTGGCTTAAAGAAAATGTATCTTTTTAATGTGTGTATTTACTAATCATTGTATCTCTAAGAATAGACAATTAAATTTAGAAGTTACTTTGCCTAAAATACCGGCATAGCTCAAAATGGACTGCTGTGGGGAAGCATTCATTGAGCATAGCGTATATCATGACATTAGTCACCAGCTAGGGCCTTAAGATGAGCAAGAGAAAGATGGAGAGTGAAGAGCATTTAGGGAAAGAAAATGGAAGCTGGCTGAGAATCAGCCTGTCTTTTTTTTTTTTTTTTAATGCCACATGTGCCTGTATGTCCATTTTCTGGAGAAAGAACTTGGGCTTCTGCACGTGTCCCTGGGACAATGGACTAGCTAAATTTCCTTTGAATTGTTTTCTTTCATATTGGTTTTTTTTTTTTTTTGTTCCTGTTCTTGTTGTTCTGGTTTGGGGGCCTTGGGCCTCACTCTGCAGCCCAGGCGGGGTCGGACGCACAGCCCTCCTGCCTCAGCCTCAGGGTCACAGATGTGCACCTGCCACACCAGGCTCCAGCTCCAGCCAACTGCTGTTGTTGTTCTTAGAACTAGGTTCTTGGGAGTAATGGGAGTGAGGCAGGGATTCCAAGCTATACGCCAGCACTTGGGCTACATGTCAAGACTTTGTTTAAGAAATAAAAATAAGCCGAGCGTGGTGGCGCACGCCTGTAATCCCAGCACTCGAGAGGCAGAGGCAGGCGGATCGCTGTGAGTTGGAGTCCAGCCTGGTCTACAGAGTGAGTCCAGGACAGCCAGGACAAAAGAGAAACCCTGTCTCGAAAAACGATAAAACAAACAAAAACCCACAAACATTTTTGTTGTTGTTGTTGTTGTTTCTTTTGTTTTTGTAGACCAGGCTGGCCTCAAACTCACAGCAATCCACCTGCCTCTGACTCTCGAGTGCTGGGATTACAGGCGTGCGCCACCATGCTCGGCTTATTAAAGGTGTGTGCTACCACCCCAGGCTCAAAATTCTTAATGAGGTGCGGTGGTGAGGCTAGGAGGCTGAGACAGATTGCCGAGGGTACCGATAGGTATTCTCCGCCAATGAAATGAGCCAGTTCAAGCCAAATAAAGACAGGTGTATTGGGGACAGCTGTTTGGCTGGTTTGCTGACCTCACAGTGGGGTCTCCATGCAGAGGGAGACAGAAAAGGGAAAAGGGGCAAGAAAGCACACTCAGAGAGAGGAAATGGGGGGTGGGGCAGGGCAAAATGTCTGGGTTATATAGTAAAGAGCCTCTGGGAGGGAGAGGAAGCCTGGATCCGGGCCAGAGGGCGGGGAGTGCCAGCTTTGCCCTGTCGCAGGTAAGGACTGCGGGTTGCTGGGAGACACTGGAAGGCACATCAGCCACTTGTCCCCGGTCTGAGTCCCAACTGGTACCGTGCTGGGCCTGGAGAGATGGCTCAGTGGGTAAAGCGAAGTCCTTGTCACTCGTGTGGGGACCTCACTTGGGATCCCCAGAGCCTACGTAAAGTTGGGCATGGCAGTGCGCCTGTAATCCCACACAGTGGACAGTGGAGGAGGAGACTCCCCAGAAGCTCGCAGGCCAGCTTGCCTGGTTTACAAGGTCAAACACAGTAGAAGGCGAGGACTGATGCCTGGGCCTGCCCTCCCCCCTCTGTATAGGCCCAGGCCCTGGACGCCACAGCCCTCTCACATGCGTAATACACACAGAGTGTTCTTTTTAATTTTTTCAAGTTAAAAAAAAAAAATATTTTAGCCAGGTGTGGTTGTGCACGCCTTTAATCCCAGCACTTGAGAGGCGGACAGGCGGGTCTCTCTGTTGAGGCTAGCCTGGTCTACAAGGTGACAGCTAGGACAGCCAGGGCTACACATTGAGAAACCCTGTCTGGAAAACCTCCAAAAAGCCCCCCTCACCCCAACGCACACACACAAAAGTTAGTTTTATGTATGCCAAGTGCATGCTTGGGGCCTGAGAAGACAGGGTGTCAGGTCCCCTGGAACAGGCCTTGGCTCAGTCAAGTGGGGCAGGGCTCCTAACCCAGGTCCTCTAAAATTGAGCACCCAGTGCTCACAGCCTCTGAGCCACCTTTCCAGTTCCAGTTTTAAGGGAGTCTAATAGAAACCACGGGACTTGGGGTGCACATAAACCGGCTAGACAACCTACCTGGTTACTGAATAATCTAAGGTGTCCTCTAGTCATGACTTTTTTTAGTTGCGCGTGGTGGTGGCGGCGGCGGCAGCGGCGGCGCACACCTTTGATCCAAGCACTCGGGAGGCAGAGGCAGGCGGATCTCTGTGAGTTTGGAACCAGCCTGGGTTCCAAGGGGAGTTCTAGGACAGCCTGGGCTATATAGTGAGACCCTGTCTCAAATGCCGTAATGACAAGTAATGTTTTAAGCCAAGTGATGATGCCTGCTGTAATCTCAGCACCACAAGGGGGTAACTGCAGAGGATCTTGAGTTCGAGGCTAGCCTGGGCTACAGCCTGCGTAACACAGCTAGCTTAGACCCTAGCTCAAAAGGCAAGAACAAAAATCTATTCAAAGCTGGGCGTGGTGGCGCATGCCTTTAATCCCAGCACTCAGGAAGCAGAGGCAGGAGGTTTGCTGTGAGTTCCAGTGTCAGCCTGGTCTACAGAGTTGAGTTCAGGACAACCAGGGCTATTAACACAGGGAAACTCTTGTCTTGAAAAACTAAAAAATTAAGCAGGGCATGGTGGTGCACGCTTTTAATCTCAGCACTCGGGAGGCAGAGGTAGGTGGATCTCTGTGAGTGTGAAGCCAGCCTGGTCTACAAAGAGAGTCCAGGACAGCCAGGGCTACACAGAGAAACCCTGTCTTGGAAAACAAAAATAAAATCGGGGCTGGAGAGATGGCTTAGCGGTTAGGAGCACTGTCTGCTCTCCCAGGAATCCTGAGTTCAATTCCCAGAAACCACATGGTAGCTCACAACCATCTATAATGTGGTCTGATGCCCTCTTCTGGTGTGCAGATGTACATGCAGGCAGAGCACTGTATACATAATAATAAAATGAATCTTGAAAAAAGGAAAAAGAAAAACCAAAAAAAATCCCAGTACTCAGGAGACAGAGGCAGACAGATCACTGTGAGTTCGAGGCCAGCCTGGTCTACAAAGCGAGTTCAGGACAGCCAAAGCTATACAGAGAAACCCTGCCTCAAAAGGAAAAGAAAAAAAAATTTTTTTTAAATCCCTTTTCCCCCTAAAGATTCTGTTTTGTTTTGTTTTGTTTAAAGAGCCTATTGTACAGTCTTCTGGGAGTCAGAAGGGTCAGAAGTTCAAGGCCAGCCTCTGCTGCTTAACAAACTTCATGGGCTCCCTGAGACACTGTCTCTGGAAAAACAGTCTCTCATTATACACAAGGTCACTCTGTAGGAGACTTACAAGGAAGGGAATTTTTAGTTTGTTTTTTTTTTTAAGTCAGCTAGCTAGGAGAAACCTGGTAATGTAATAAAGATGCCTGATTAGCAGCGTCAGTGGCCTTGCTGACTTTTAAGGCTTGCTCTGTGGAATCTGCAGCCTCAGACCTCAGCAGTGATTGGTTCGCCAAAAGGTGTTACAGGCGCAGTCATGCTTGCTAGGCCTCTGAGCACATCTGCAAACTGCTGTGGAGAGGAGAGCAGAGGTCACGGGATGATGACCTCACCTTTCTGCGAACTCCTTCGCCCTGCTTCAGTCCCGGCATCCGTGCCTCATCTCTGCTGAGTAATGTTCATGTCCCACGGGCGTATTCTGGAGTGTGAGGAAAGACAGACAGACGGGCAGACAGACCCAGAATCTGCTTCTCCTATTTCGTTTTGTTTCAAGACAGAGCTGTCCTGGAACTCAGACCAGGCTGGTCTCGAACTCACAAGAGATCTGCCTGCCTCTGCCTCCTGAAAGCTAGGATTGAAAGTATGCGCCACTACGACTCAGCCAGAATTTGTTTTTTTAAGCCAGTGTCCTGGATTACAGGCATGATCCTGTAATCCCAGCATCTGGGAGATCAGAAGGATCAGGAATACATTTTGGAGCTAGTCTGAGAGCTATGAGACTTTGTCTGAAAGATTTTTTTTTTCGAGTCACGGTCTTGCCTAACTTGGGCTCATACTTAGATTTCTCAAACTCCTGCCTGAGCTGCTAGAGCTGAGATTATAAATAGAGTGGCTAGTTTTTTTTTGTTTTGTTTCATTTTTCATGTTAAAAGGTAATGAGATAGAAAAATGGCTTAGCAGTTACAAGCACTTGTTCTTCCTGAAGACTCAAGTTCAGCTCCCAGCACCCCTGCCGACTCACAAACCGCAGTAAGGCCAGCTCTGGGCGGGAGCGGGATCCAGCGTCTTCTTACGACATCTGCTTGCACACATATACCATATACACATAAATTAAAATTTTAATTAAAAAAAAAAAACGCTGAGGAGATTGGTCTGTGGGTAAGACCACCTGTTCCACTTGCATAAGAACCTGAATTCAGCCAGGTGGTGGCGCACACCTTTAATCCCAGCACTAGGGAGGCAGAGGCAGGTGGATCTCTGAGTTCAAAGCCAGCCTGGTCTATGGAATGAGTTTCAGGACAGCCAAGGCTATAGACAGAGAAATCCTGTCTGGGGGGGGGGAAAAAAAAAAAAAGAAAGAAAGAAAAAGAAGAGGAACCTGAGTTCAAATCCCCAACACTCAATTAAAAAGCTAGGTGTGGCTGCCGACAGCAGTGTGGGAGCGGGGAGGACAGAAGGCTGGACTTGTTGGCCACCAGCCCAGCTCCGGTTCAGTGGAAGACCCTGGCTCAAGGACTAGGGCACTTACTGGTAGGGCAGGACCCCTAAGGTCGTCCTCTTTCCCTCCCTCCCGCCACACTCTGCCGGGCGTGTGTGCCCTTGCACAACGTTAAGAAGGGAAAGCAAAATCTGAAGCCAAGCGTGAGGTGCGCGCCTGGAACCCCATCTCTCTGGACACTGAGGCGAGAAGACTGACAGAAGTTTGAGGCCCAGGTGGACTACATAGTGAGTGACAGAACAGACCCTGTCTCAAAAAAAGCTCAGGCCTTTAATCCCAGCGCTCGGGAGGCAGAAGCAGGCGGATCACTATGAGTTCGAGGCCAGCCTGGTCTACAAAGTGAGGCCAGCACAGCCAAGGCTGTCTTGAAAAACACAAACAAAAAGTAGCCCAGGCGTTCTGGACCCAGTGTGTTGATAACAACCCCCTATTCTAGCATTAGGGGTGCCTCCCCAAGATGAGTTTGTGGTCAAAGCCAGCTTGAACTTGAGTGTACTTTGAAGCAAGAGTCAAAAGCAAAAACCGAAACAAACAAAAACCCACCCCTCGTCTATCTGCAGACAACGGAGCCCCACGGTTCCTGTAGACCGTGGTGCAGGGCTAGGCTCTCCTCCTGCTATGGTGGAGACGGGTCACCTCCCATAGGGAGGTTTTCGGAACCTACTTCAGACTGCTGTTCAGGGGTCACAGGCTGGTGTGCTCCAGAGAGGCTTTTTGAAGCTCTGGCTTCTATTTTTGGGGGCAGTGGAATGTTCTTTTTCGCTCCTTTGGGAACATTTAAACTAAAGCGTTTCGCCCTCTCCCTCGTCAGTAAGTAAACCGTGGAGGCTCCAGATCCCAGGCTCCAACCTCTGCTCAGCACACGGAGTCAGGCAGACGATAGGGTGGGTGAGAAACAAAGGTGCACCTGGTTGTTAAGCCACAGGAAGGGAAGCTGGGCGTGGTGGCGCATGCCTTTCATCACAGCACTTGGGAAGCAGAGGCAGGTGGATCGCTGTGAGTTCGAGGCCAGCCTGGTCTGCATAGTGAGACCCTGTCACAAGAAAAAGCTGAGATTCTGTCAAGGTAGCATTTCCTACTGATCTAAATTTTACTTTCTTACATGGTTCTTTGAACTTGCTTGCTGTTGTCATATTTACTCTAGCATTTGGACTAGGGAAAGATCCTTGTGTGGTAGAGGGAAAATTACCCTAGCATCTGGGTTTGTTCTACGGAGAGGCATAATAAAGACTTGTCACCCTGAGGGCAAATAGGAGAGAGTAGCAAAGTAGCCACTGTGCTAGTGAGGGCACACTAATGTTTATGTGTAAGGTCTAGCTCCTGCCTTACCCAGAAGTATGCCTGCTTGCCTTTTGTTTTGGTTTTTTTAAGACAGGGTTTCTCTGTGTAGCCTTTACTGTCCTGGACTCACTTTGTAGACCAGGCTGGCCTCAAACTCACAGAGATCCACCTGCCTCTGCCTCCCGAGTGCTGGGATGAAAGGCGTGCACCACCACCGCCTGGCATTTGTTTTTTGTTTTTGAGATAGAGTCTATGTAATCCTGGAACTTGCTTTGTAGACCAGGCTAGTCTTGAACTCACAGAGATCTGCCTGCTTCTGCCTCCTGAGTGCTAGGGTTAAAGGCATGCGCCACCACGCCCAACCTAGTAGGGGAGTTTTACTCGTAGAGGAATTTTTGGTTTCTTTAAGGTGATAAACACATAAAACACGTATCCAGCCCATGGCGATCTGTAACCAAAACATGGTGGAGTCAGGTGAAACTCTGGGATGCTGGGGAAGATGCCGGAGGCAGCTGGGTAGATAGAGCTTAGCTGCTTTGGGGGTGTCCTGAAAGGGGTGAGTTTGTAGTTGGCTATAAGGGCAGGAGGAAAGATAGACCATGTCATAGAAGAACATTACAGGAGCATCTTAACTTATTAAACTGACTTGAAGGAGCCAGTTACTTAGGTCTGGGAATGTGTAGGGTCATTGACCAGCACATGCGAGGCCGTCTTTGATTCTCAGCACAATTAGTAATTAATTATTGAGCAGGCCCAGTGGAGTAGGCCTGTAATCCTACTTACTTAGGCGGCTGGGGCAGGAAGATTTCAAGTTCAAGCTGGACTAAGCAAGTAGATTAAGATCCTGTCTCAAAACTGGGAGCGGTGGGGCACGCCTTTTATCCCAGCACACAGGGGAGGAAGAGGCGGGCGGGTGAGTGTGAAGCCAGCCTGGTCTACAAAGTGTGTCCAGGAGAGCCAAGGCTACACAGAGAAACCTTGTCTCAAAAAAAAAAATCTTTAAAATAAAAAAAATCCTGTCTCAAAATAAAGGTAAAGAGAGGCCTGGGAGGCTGGAGAGATGGCTCACGAGGTTAAGAGCACTGGCTGCTCATCCAAAGAGCCTGACTTCAATTCCCAGCAGCCACAAGGTGGCGCACAGCCATCTGTAATGAGATCTGGCGCCCCCTTCTGGCAGGCAGGGGTATATGGAAGCAGAATAATAAGCAAAATCTTGTTTTAAAAGAGAGAGAAGGGGCTGCCTATAACTCAGGGTTAGAACATTTGCCTAGCGCACGCCAGGATCTATTAACCCCTCAGTGCCACACCCAAAGATCAGGGCCAGACCTGAGGGGATGGAGATAGTCAGGGCAGAGTTGCTGCCTGGAATGTGTAAGGCCTGAGGTGTATTACTGGGGGGAAAGTGAGAGCGGAGGTGGACCTGACGCAGGATGCGGTATCTAGTCAGCCGAAGGCGGGGCAAAGTCACAGCAAGGGCGCCTCCTACTGCCTTATTCACCAGAGCGAACAGAAAAGAGCAACTTAAGCAAGGGGAGGCTCCCAGGAGGGAGACCGCCCTAGCACGGAGACTTAACAAGTGCTCTGCTCTTCCTCAGGGAATTATGAGGGATCCTGTGAGTAGCCAGTACAGCTCCTTTCTTTTCTGGAGGATGCCCATCCCAGAACTGGACCTGTCGGAGCTGGAAGGCCTGGGCCTGTCGGATACACCTACCTACAGGAGCAAGGACGGCAGCGGCGTTGGCAAAGTGGGCGGGCCGGCCACCGCAGCAGAGGAGCAGAAGAACCCGGAAGGCGACCCCCTGCTCGCGTACAGCACCTTCAACTTCTGGAGAGCTCCCATTGCCAGCATCCACTCTGTTGACTTGGACTTACTCTAAGGCCAAGACTCCTCTCTGTCTCTCTCTCCCCCACCCCTTCCATACCACCCTTTCTCAGCCTTCCACTCTAATCGCGCTCTGTTCCATCTATTGTGCTGGCGAATCTGCCAATTGAATTGTGTGTATGTATGCACTTATTTAATTATTTATTGACTTATTTATTTATTTATTTATCTATTTATCTGCCTACTCCATTTCTTTCAAAAGCCCTCTTGGCACCAAGTCAAGGGTTTAATCAGTGGAGTACTAAATCATATGATCCCCTTCCCCAACCCCGAGAATATTAACTAGTCCCAAAAAACTGCCCTTACTGGGGGCACCGGAGAGAGCTACAGTTGTGCAAAGTGGGAGACCAATTTTTGTTGTTGTTGGTACATTCTAATCAGCTTCAAAGATCACTTGAACCTGCCCCAACTTCCTGCACCAGGCCAGTAAGCAAATTATTTCCTCAAGAAGTAGTGAGAACATGCAAGTTTTGAGACGATTTCTACAAAACAGGACTCCTAAAAGGGCACTAAGTTCTGCGTGCATTTTCCTTCCCCAGAAACATGGAGGTAGTTACAGAACAAACCGTTCACGCCGGAGGGAAAGCGTGGACTCATTTCAGGAATGGTCACCGTGAATATCCACCTCCCAACCCTGCTCCCACCTGTGGGTTGGAAACGCTCAGAAAATCAGATTTGAGTCTTCATGGGAAAACCTTACCGTTACGATTAATTCGTAAAAGACAACAGATTTATATGCCCTAAAGGAAAACCAGAGTGTTACTATGATGATTTATTCAAAATTGTGATTTAGTGTTGGAACAGGCAGAGTGTTTTGGCCGTTTGTATTTCAGCTTTGCCTTTTTGTGGCTGCAGTATGAGGTAGGGGTCAGTGGAGCCTGGGCATCGTTCTTCAGCGCTGTAAGACCATGACATGAGCAATTCTACTCAGACCCTACGCCTGTCCCCGTTTCGTCCAAAATCATTGCAGCTGAACTGTGCTGCTGCCATTTACCCATTTACTTAATAAAGACGTCAGATCCTGAGTGTGGGCTTTGTTCTCTTTCAGTGAAGCGCTAAGCTTCCGCATCCAGCTTTCCAATGTCTTCCCAATACTGACTTTGAGGGAGAAGAGTTTGGGATTTGGACGAAGCTCCGTGGTAGAAATGCTTGCCAGGCATCTACAAGGCCCTGCTAGAGTTCCTAGCCAGCGCTGCTAACTCATAAGCCATGTCCCAACCCATTCTTTTTTTGGGGGGTCTTTCCAGACAGGGTTTCTCTGTGTGGCCTTGGCTGTCCTAGATTCGCTTTGTAGACCAGGCTGGCCTCGAACTCACAGCGATCCGCCTACCTCTGCCTCTGGGATTAAAGGCGTGTGCCAGCACACATGGCTCCCCAACCCATTCTTAACATTATTTTTGACTTGTATTTTGTTTTTGTTTTGTTGCGGCAGGGTCTCACTAGCTCTGGCTGTCCTGCAACTCACTATATAGATAAGGGTGGCCTTGAACTCAAGAAATCCACCTGTATTTGCTGGGGTGTTCACCATGTCCAGGTGGTTTCAATTTGGGTCATGAATTCAGAGATCTCTGCCTGTGCTGCCATTAAAGGCCTGTCTTGTTACTGAATTTTCAAGACAGGGTTTCTTGAGGCCGGTTCTCACTAGCTTTGGCTGTCCTGGACTCACTTTGTAGACCAGGCTGGCCTCGAACTCACAGAGATCCGCCTGACTCTGCCTCCCGAGTGCTGGGATTAAAGGCGTGCGCCGCCATCACCACGTTTTTTGTTACTGATTTTTGAAGGGCTTTTGCTTGGTTGGTTTTTCCTGGTTTCTCAGTCCTTTCATCACTTAAACTGGTGAGCAGAAACCAAGATAAACTGTTCGGCAAATCATGTGACTAAAAAGATGTGCAATTTCGTGTTCGATCTTCTCCGGCTTCCCTGACATATATTCAGACTGCACCTGGGAAAGTGTCAGGCCAGCCAAGATAACACCCCGCAGCCCTAAGCTGTACCCCGCGGAGAAGCCGCAGGAAGGCCCAGCGCAAACTCCCAAGACCCACCCGCAACCTAACTTCCCCGTTAGCCGGTGCGTGCAACATGTTGGCGCCAAAACTACCGCTTAGGCCCGTCCCCCGCCGGAACTATGCTTCACGTAAGCCACGTAACCAGGGGCCCTGCGCCTCGCTAAGTAGTCCCGGAGTTCAGGGTGCCCTCGGTATACGCTTTTCCAGCTCGAGAGGAGCCCCGAGTTGGAAGAGATCGGCCTCGGAGGGAGGCGCGTAGCGGCAGTGAGCGAAGGGCAAAAACAGTGCCTTCGCTGGGCCGCCTCCTCCAGATTCTTCCGCCAGGACGCGCAGCCGCAGCCTCCACTTCCGGGTCCGCCATTTTTTACTGCCCCCATTTCTCCGCGAGAAGGGGGGGGGGGGGGGAAATAAGGGCCCCCCCAAAATATGGAAAGGGGGAAGGGGGGACTGGGAGGAGGTGAAGGGGGTGGGTGGAAGACCTGGGGCTGGGGAGCTGGACTGCGGGAAGCCAGGGCCACCGAGGGGGCCAGCAGGGGGCGGCGTGGAGCGGGAGGAGGCCCAGGCTGTCGCCATGGGGTGGGGGTGGGGGTGTCGCCCTAGCAGATCGGGCGCCCCTGGGAAGGAGGCGATGGGGCTGAGGGGGGAGCGGGAACTCCACTTTTTTTAAAAATTTTTTTATTTTTTTAATGTCCAATCATGTGAAGCTTTTTAGAAGTTAAGCTCGTAATCTGAGCAAGAGCAGTCACGTCACGGCCTTACATCAAGCTCTGTACGTCTGTACAGATGTTTGTACGGCTGGCCTTCCAGCGAGGACGTGTGCAATTTAAAACAACAACAACAACAACAACAATAAAAAAGTTATCAGCCGGGCCTGGTGGCGCACGCCTTTAATCCCAGCACTCGGGAGGAGCGCTGTGAGTTCGAGGCCAGCCTGGTCTACAAAGTGAGTCTAGGACAGCTAAGGGTACACAGAGAGACCCTGTCTCAAGAAACCAACCAACCAGTCATAGGGGAGGGGAGGAAGGGGAAAATGGGAGGGAGGGAGGAAGGAATGGGAGGATACAAGGGATGGGATAACAATTGAGCTGTAATATGAATAAATTAATAAAATATATTTTAAAAAAAGAAAGAAACCAACCAAACAAACAAACTAACAAAAGAAGTTATCCATAGACTGAATTCTTTAATTCTGTTTGTTTGCCGTTACTATGTTCCTGGTCTCGCAGATTTCCTCGAGGCACTACTCAGTTTGTCTCTCCCTTCCTATAAAGCCTTTTTTTTTTTTTTTTTTTTTTACTTTTTTTTCCCCCTAGTTTCTGTCTCTATACTTGAGTCTCACTATGTAGCTCAGGCTGGCTGCCTTGCAGCTCTCCTCTTGTCTCAGCCCCCAAAGTGTTGGGATTACAGAGGTGAGCCACTATCCCTGGATAGGCATGTTTTTATACTTAGTTTGATAAGGAATAGCAAACCACCACCTGCTGGGGGCGCACGCCTTTAATCCTAACAGTTGGGAGGCAGAGGCAGGCAGGATCTGAGGAATTCCAGGCCAGATTAATATACAGAGTGAGTTATAGGGTAGCCAAGGCTACATAGAGAAACCGTGTTTAAAAAAAAAAAGAAAAAAACCCACAAAGTTGGGCTTGGTGGCGCAGATCTCTGTGATTTCGAGGTCAGCCTGGTCTACACAGTGAGTCCAGGACACAGTGCTACACTGAGGAGCCCTGTCTGAAATACAATAAAGTAACCCAAAACAAACAAAAATTATTGAAAGTTCTGAAAACTAAGTATGGTGGCACATGCCTGTAATCCCAACACCCGTACTTGAAAAGAACACCTAGAAAGATCCAGATGTTCAAGGCCAGCCTGTGCTACTTGAGGCCCTGTCTCAAAAAACAACCACTGACAAAAAGCTCTTGGGGTCTTGTTTCCTGTGTATTAATTCACCTTCAGATTCCTGGGAGGCAGCGAGGAGGGCGTAGCTCAGAGGCAGGTGTGTGTCTCGCGTGCCTGCTGCCCAGGATTCAGTCCCTCCCACAGAAGGAGTAGCAAGAAAAAAATGTAAAACCTTAGGGTTCAGATTAGACCAGACCTTATGTAGGTGTGGAAGCACACGTCAGCAAGGAAGCATAGCTCCCCCTCTGTAGGGCTCAGAACGACAGCCTTGTCTCTGTTGGCACGATGAGCTGACTTAGTAGACAAAGGCCCCCCGAGCCTGACAGCCCAGCGTCCACCCAGTAGGAGCGAACCATCCTGCGGGGTGTCCACCAGCCTCCACACTGCGGGTACACACGGAAATGCACACAAATAAAATTCAGTCGCCTACTTTAGTCTCTAGTCTCCATGTGTGTGGGGTGCTAGGATGACCCGTGAGTCTCCCCACAATATCGTTATTTCACTTAAAATCTTTATTACAGTGTGTGTGTGTCACACACACACACACACACACACACACACACACACGTGCATGCACACTTAGAGGAGTCAGATCTGCACGATGTGGGAACTGGGGATCCAGCTCAGGGCATCAGGCTTGGCAGCAGACATCTTCCCCCACTGGCCCCCAAAATACTGTTATCTTACAGGTGCATATTCATGTAGGTAGATACTTGAGGTCGAATCAGGAGGGTCAGGGCGGGAAAGGAGAGCCACAGAGGACAGATTCCTAGGAGATTTTTTTTTTTTTTAACCAGAATACAGGTAGGAACCTTAGAACGCGTTGCTGTCGAGTAGCAAAATGTAAGAACCATTTCCTGTCACCCTTGGTATTTGTTTTCATAAGCATCGCCACCCTTGTTGGTTTGAAACAGGATCTTGTGACGCTTAAGCCAACCTCCAACTCACCGTCGTCCTGACTCAGTATCCCTAAGTGCTGGGATTACCGGCAGATGGCGTCATGGCCAGCATGACATCATTTTCATTTTGACTCCCTGACACTTAATCGCCCCTCCCCCACCCCCATCCCCTACCCCACCCCACCCCACCCACCCTGGCCTCGAGCTTGCCTCTAAACATTTTTCTCTGAAGACAGCTTTGATGAATCTGGTGGTCTGATGTCAGCCATCCCTCGACAACGTGAAGGTATGTCCGGATTGGTCTTGTTAGGAGAGTGCCGGATGTCCAGAGTTAGTGCCAATGAAACGTTCAGAGCCACATTTAAGAGCTAAGAGGTGGCTTCTGGGTCAGGCCAGCCCCGAGTCTGTCCTTGTCTTTGAACTCTGTCCCTTCTGTCGGAAGGGGAAGTCCTAGCATCCCAGAAATGCTGCTTGCTTTGCTTTGCTTTGCTTTGCTTTGCTCTTTGTTGTACCTCTACAGAATGTTACCAGCCAACAATTAAAAGGTTTCACAAAGGCACACCAACAAGAGCAAGTGTTTCAAAGTTTCACAAAGGCACACCAACAAGAGCAAGTGTTTCAAAGTTTCACAAAGGCACACCAACAAGAGCAAGTGTTTCAAAGTTTCACAAAGGCACACCGACAAGAGC
>OU015751.1:124188918-124219166 GCA_907169655.1 Acomys percivali | reverse complement strand
ACAAGAGCAAGTGTTTCAAAGTTTCACAAAGGCACACCGACAAGAGCAAGTGTTTCAAAGTTTCACAAAGGCACACCGACAAGAGCAAGTGTTTCACGCGCAGTAGCTTGAGAATCCAGCATCGTTTATGGAGTACTCCTCGAGTGATCAGTGCGAGGCACCTTTGATCAGTAGGAGGCGTGGCTAATTATCTTTGTTTACAGAGACTAGTGAGTGCAATTAGGAGCAGGGAGCCCAGGCCTGGGAAGAGGAGACACTGACAGCTCTAGGCCTGGCCCCACCAGCTTGGCCCCCAAGCACTGAGCTCCTACTTAGGAAGCTTACGCAATGCAGCAGGCGTAAAAACACGTTCAGCGTGTGACGGAGCCAGCAGCGCTTAGCGTCATTACACAGAACCGTACTGAAATCCCCTCTAAATGTTAGCTCAGGTCCTGCCCATTAAGCAAAATTTAGAATCTTTGGCCAAGTCCACTGCATCAGCAAAACCTTAGATCTTGGCAGGGTTAGTGGCAGGGACCACAGCGCCCTTTCCAGAGTGTGTTTCATTTGTACAAAACAAAATGCTTTACTTGTGAGGTCCCTAGATGGAGACCAAGGTTTCAAGGAGCAGAATTACCCAAGTGGCATGTTTTTTATTTGAACAGTTTTGATTTTTTTCAAAGATTTATTTAGTATACATACAATGCCCTGCCTACATGTACACCTGCCCAGAAGACGCCACCAGAATCTAACTGTAAATGGTTGTGAGCCACCACGTGGTTTTTGCTAAGATTTTTGTTTGGTTTTTTGAGATAATGTTCTGTGTAGCCCTGGCTGCCCTGGAACTTGATGTGTAGTCCAAGGCGGGCCTTGAACTCAGAGAGTCCCCTGCCTCTACCTCCTGAGTGCTGGGATTAAAGGCTTGTACCACCACAGACAGTCAAGATATTTTTCCTTTTTAATGATTTGTTTAAAAGAAGAGGGGTGGGGGGGAAGGCCAGGCATTGGTAGCACATGCCTTTGATCCCAGCACTCTAGAGGGAGAGTCAGGCGGATCTCTGAGTTCAAGACCAGCCTGGTCTGTCTACAGAGTGAGTTCCAGGACAGCCAAGGCTATGCAGAGAAACCCTGTTTTTTGGTTTTGGTTTTTGTTTTCATTGTTTATTAATTATACAGTATTCTGCCTGCATGTGAGCCAGCAGGCCAGAAGAGGGCACCAGATCTCACTATAGATGGTTGTGAGCCACCATGTGGTTGCTGAGAATTGGAACTCAGGATCGCTGGGAAAACAGCCAGTGCTCTTAACCTCTGAGCCATCTCTCTAGCCCGAGAAACCCTGTTTAAAACAAATAAACAAAAAATTATTTTAACACAGTATTTTCAGCCTTAGAGATCCGCCTGCCCCTGCGTATATGTATATAGCGTGTCTGCCTGTCTGTATGTGCACCATGTACATGCAGTGCTCACGGAGACCACAAGAGAGCATCAGAACTCCAGTTCCAAGGGGTTGGGAGACGCCTAATGTGTTTGCTGGAAGCTGAACCTGGTTCCTCTGCAAGCGAGCAACTGCTCCTAATCTCTAAGCCATCTCTCCAGGCGCAATATGCATCTTACTTTTAATTGTGTCCATGTGTCCATGTGGGTATGTGCATGTGTGAGCGCAAGTGCCTGCAGAGTCAGGAACAGGGTACCCGGTACCCATGGAACCGGAATTACAGGCTCCAAACTGGCGCCCTCAGCTGCTGACCCATCACTTGATCATCCTCAAAAAAAAAATTACATTCATCAATAAGTTGAATTTTGGGTGGGCGTGCACATGTGCACGGTACTCATGTCAAGGTCAGAGGACAGCTCTCAGGAGCCTGCCCTCCCCTTCCACCACGTGAGTCCTGGGGAGGAGTTCCAGTTGTCAGACTTGATGGCAAATTGGTTTGCTTTGCTTTGGTTTGGTTTTTGGAGACAGGGTCTCTCTGTGTAGCCTTGGCTGTCCTGGACTCACTTTGTAGACCAGGCTGGCTGCACAGTGATCCGCCTGCCTCCGCCTCCTGAGTGCTGGGCTTAAAGGTGTGCGCCACCACGCCCAGCCAGTGGCAAGTTTCTTCATGTGCTGAGCCATTTGCTGGTCCCCAAGCAGTTAGCTCTGTAAGATATAAAATCCTGTTAATTTTATAGTGTACCACTTTCTGCACTGAGTGGACGGCTTTTGCTGATTTTGGTTCCTAGCAACCAATGAGGTGTTCCAAGTTCGCCTCCAAGGACACACACCCACAGGTACCACAGACATAGACATGCAGTTAGTTTCAAGAGTAAATGTTAAGCCGGGCATGGGAGGAGAGGCAGGTGATCCCTGTGAGTTCTAGGCCAACCTGGTCTGCAAAGTGAGTCCCGGACAGCCAAGGTTACACAGAGAAACCCTGTCTCAAAAAGCAAAACAAAAAAGTAAATATTAAAAAGATAAACTATCCACCCGCAGCCAAGCGTGGTGGCGCACACCTTTAACCCCAGCACTCGGGAGGCGGAGGCAAGTGGATCACTGTGAGTTCAAGGCCAGCCTGGGCTACAAAGCCAGTCCAGGACAGCCAAGGCTACACAGAGAGACCCTGTCTTGAAAAGCCATTAAAAAAAATCCACCCCCATAACATTAAAAGAAAATGTCTTTTTTTAATTAGCAATTATACTAATAGCAATATAAATGGGCTACATTAGCCCATTTCAAGATTCAGAAAATATGAATATAATCCATATGGATCAAAGCCCAGAAATCGTACAAAAGTAGTTTTAGATACAAGCCAATCCTAAAATGCATGCTTTATATTTACATTTTAAATTTACATGCAAAAAAAGCAGTTTAGGGGGTTGGAGAGGGGGCTCAGAAGTTAAGAGCACTAACTGCTCTTCCAGAGGTCCTGAGTTCAATTCCCAGCAACCACATGGTGGCTCACAACCATCTATAATGTGATCTGGTGCCTTCTTCTGGCCTGCAGGTGTACATGCAGGCAGGGCACTGTATACAAAATAATTTATTTATTTATTTATTTATTTATTTATTTTGGTTTTTTTTTTCGAGACAGGGTTTCTCTGTGTAGCCTTGGCTGTCCTGGACTCACTTTGTAGACCAGGCTGGCCTCGAACTCACAGCGATCCACCTGCCTCTGCCTCCCGAGTGCTGGGATTAAAGGCGTGCGCCACCACGCCCGGCTTAATAATTTTTTTAAAAAGCAGTTTAGGAAATTTCTGAGAACCAGGTGTGGTGACACACACCTATAATCCCAGCACTTGGGAGTAGAGCAGGAGGTTCCTGCGCTCAAGGTCCGCCTTGGCTGTGCGGCGAGACGGAGGCTAGTGTGGACTACACGGAACCTCATCTCATACAAATAAATACGTAGCTTTTTTTTTTTTAATGTCCTTTCAAGTACCTTCCAGATACTTAGTGAGTTCCAGGCTATCCAGGGCTACACAGTGAGACTGTGTCGAGGGGAACTCATCCAGTCCCAGGCCCTGTGGTTAGCTATTAAGCCCTGTCCTTTACTTTTCAAAGGAATAATAATAATAAATCCAGGGGGAGCGCTTCCAAAATCTGTCCCCAGATACTCACATTGATATTGTGTGTGCACATAGCTGGGCAGTGATGGCGCATACCAGATACTCACATTGATATTGTGTGTGCACATAGCTGGGCAGTGATGGCACACACCTTTGGTCCCAGCACTCGGGAGGAAGAGGCTCTCCTGGCCATGGCTTGTGCCCTGCCCTCCTTAACAAGCTAGGCTTCACCACCCATCATCAAAAATGTCAATTAAATGCACCATTAATAATGAAAAGCCAAAAAGAGGTCAGTGACACCCTTAGCCTGTTTTGGGGTTATGATATGCATGAGTTTTAGGTGGATAGAAGGTGTGCGTGTTTAAGTAACCTCTTCTGGTCACCGTGGCCCAGCTCCTGTCATGGGGTCACCTTGGCCCAGCTCCTGTCATGGGGTCACCGTGGCCCAGCTCCTGTCATGGGGTCACCGTGGCCTAGCTCCTGTCATGGGGTCTCCTTGGCCCAGCTCCTGTCATGGGGTCACCGTGGCCCAGCTCCTGTCATGGGGTCACTGTGGCCCAGCTCCTGTCATGGGCTCCAGGCTCCTGCAAGGTGGCCTGACAAGTTGTCAGAGCTGTGAGCTCTCTCTCTGAGATGACAGCTTTCTCTGCCCGGCACCTGGCTTCAGCCTTTTCCTTCTCCCAATATGAGATTCTCCGGAAAGTTCCAATTCCTTCACGTCTATTGTCCCGGTAGTCTAATAGCAAAGGAGAGGGGCACGCATCCTTCTAGAACTTTGTGAGGGTAGTTACACAGGAACGACGGGCGTGAGACAGCAGGTCTGGCCACACCTAGCTTTTTAATAGCTTTTCTGGGTGATGTTAGCTACTCTTTGAAGCTGCACCAAAGCTTGGCAAGTGGTAATTTTTTTGTCGTCCATACAGCCTCATACATGCTAGACCAGCAGAAAGCTGTTGTATGCCATAGCTCACGATATGTGGTGATTTCTTAAAAGTTAGTTGCAAGATTGATAATTTAGCTCAGTAACACCCTGGGTTTTGTCCTCTGAACCGGGGGTGGGGTGGGGGAATGGGGTGGGGTGGGGGGGAGGAACAGTTGCAAAGGTTGGGGAGATGGGTCAACAGTTAGGACCCACGTGGCACTCACAACCACCTGCAAATTCAGTCCCAAGAGTCCAGTGTCCTGTTCTGACCTTCAGAGTGCATTGCATACAGGTAATTGCACAGAAATACATTCAGGCGAAAATAGTCATATACACAATTTTTTAATAAAGATTTATTTTATTTATTATGTATACAGTGCTCTGCCTGCATGTACACCCACAGGCCAGAAGAGGGCACCAGATCTCATTATAGATGGTTGTGAGCCACCATGTGGTTGCTGGGAATTGAACTCAGGACCTCTGGAAGAGCAGTCAGTGCCCTTAACCTCTGAGCCACCTCTCCAGCCCTCCCCCCTTTTGTTTTTGGACACAGGGTCTCTCTGTGTAGCCCTGGCTGTTCAGGACTCACTTTGTAGACCAGGCTGGCCTTGAACTCACAGCGATCCGCCTGCCTCTGCCTCCTGAGTGCTGGGATTAAGGGTGTGCGCCATCACGCCACGCTACACAAATATTTTTATATTTTTTAAAGATTTATTTATTTATTCTATGTATATGTGTGCTCTGTCTTCATGCACACCAAAAGAGGGCACCAGATTTCATTAGAGATGCTTGTGAGCTACCATGGGGGGAATTTAGGACCTTTGGAAGAGCAGCCAGGGATTTTAACTGTTGGACCATCTCTCCAGCCCCCCCCCCCCCCCCCCCCCCCTGTCCCCATTTTCTGTATTTGTTGTTATTTTTTGTGTATGGACTTGCTTTGTAGACCAGGCTGGCCTCGAACTCACAGTGATCTGCCTTCTCTGCCTCCTGAGTGCTGGGATTAATGGTGCATGCCACCACACCTGGCTCACATGTATTTTTTTTAAAAAAGATTTATTATTTATATAGTATTCTGCCTGCATGTGGGCCAGCAAGCCAGTAGAGGGCACTAGTGCTCTAAACTGTTGAGCTGTCTCTCTAGCCCCTTCTTTTGGTTGGTTGGTTGGTTGGTTGGTTTTTGGTTTTTGGTTTTCAAAACAGGGTCTCTGTGTAGCCCTGGCTGTCCTGAACTCACAGTGAACCTCCTGCCTCTGCCTCCCGAGTGTTGGGATTAAAGGCGTGTGCCAGCACCTGGCCCTACTTTGAATTTTTTGTTTGTTTTGGTTTTTGTTTTTTTGAGACAGGGTCTCTCTGTGTAGCCCTGGCTGTCCTGGACTTGCTCTGTAGACCAGGCTGGCCTCGAACTCACAGCGATCCACTTGCCTCTGCCTCCCGAGTGCTGGGATTAGAGGTGTGCGTCACCACGCCCGGCTGCCCGGCTGAATTTTTAATTGATTTATTGGAGGGGGTGGTTCACGAGGACTCCGTGGTATGTGTGTGGAGGTCAGAGGACAACTTGTGGAGTTAACTTCTTTCTTTTTACCGTGTGGCTCCTAGGATCAAAGTCAGCTTGTCAGAGTGTCCAGGTGGCTCATGGGTAATTTCTGCCAAGCCTGTTGACCTGCATTCAGTCCCTAGAGCTACATGATAGAAGAGAACCAATTTCTGCAAGCTGTTCTCTGACACACAAGCACACACACCACACACACACATATACCACACACACAACACACACCATAACACACACACACACACACACACACACACACATACACAAGATGGGAGAGACAGAGAGTCAGAGAGAGACAGACATTAGAGAGGATGAAAAAAATTGAGACTGGTCCTCATAAAGCACAGGCGTGTCCAGACCTCACGGTGTAGCTGGCACTGGCTTGTGCCGCTCCGCTGCCTGCCTCCACTCCTGAGTGCTAGCGGCCCAGGTAAGCACCTCCTTGCAGAGAAGGACTTTCTTAAATAGAACTTACTTTTCCCCTAAAGCACATGGCAGTGAACAAAGAAAGCTCATTTCACAATTGGATTTGGGCAAAGGCAACAGCAATTATATACCCCATGGTATTTTCACTATCATTACAACTGCTAAGATGCTTTAAAAAAAAAAGAAAAGAGGCTGGGCGTGGTAGGACAGCCAAGGCTACACAGAGAAACCCTGTCTTGAAAAACCGAAAAAAAGAAAAAAGAAAAGAAAAAACGATGCCTTAGTATTATTGTAAAAATAGTCTGGACCACATGGATTCCTGTAAGGTTATTCGTGTGGCTCAGAAACCGTAACCCACGCATTAGAACTATTGTGCTAAGCAGTCACCGGCTAGTGGGGGTCCACTCTTGCTGGCCATGGTATCACGTGCCGTAGTCAGAGCCCTGGGCAGTGGAGACAGGAGGATCAGGAGGTGAAGGTCGTCCTCAGCTGCATGGTGAATTAAAGGTCAGCTTGGGCTACAGGAGTTTAGTTAATTAAAAAAAAAAAAAAAAAAAGTTGTTTTCCGTAAGCTTTGACTGGCATTACATCATTTCACAATAGCTAGAAATGAAAACTCCGGAGGCTTTGAGCTTTCTTACGTGCCCCGCCTGGTAACCTTTAGGTCTCCTGGAGGAACTGGATTGAGACTGAGGCCGTCTTTATCGCAACTGGTCAGTTTTGAGCCCATCAAAGGCCGAGTCAGGGCGAGCCCACCCCCTCTCTACAGGTTCTCGTGGCCCAAGCAGAAATGACCGCCCCTTACCCATGCAGTCGATGGGTCACGCGCTGCAGGGCTATAGCTCCTGGAGGAGTTAACACAAAAGGTCCCTCAAGCAGCAGGTGTCACATCGGTATCCTTGTGCCTTGCCTAGAAAGCAGGGTACACACTTTGAACTGTCATCTTTAAAATTATATTCTACCACTGGATCTGGTGATGAAAACCTGTAATCCCAGTTATGTGGGAAGCTGAGGCAGGAAGATCACAAATTCTAAGCCCACCTGAGCTGTGGAGTGAGTTTTGAATCAGCCTGGGCAATTTAGCTAGATCCTATATCAGAACTTTTTTTAAAAAGGAAAATCAGGTGTGGCGACACATGCCTGTAATCCCACCACTGGGAAGGTAAAGGCAGAAAGCTCAGCATGAGCTCCTGTGCCCCAAAGAAAAGCTCTCCTTTTTTTTTTTTTTTGTTTTGTTTTTGTTTGTTTGTTTGTTTTTTATTTTTTCAAGACAGGGTTTCACTCTGTAGACTTAGCCCTGGCTGTCCTAGACTCGCTTTGTAGACCAGGCTGTCCTCGAACTCACAGCGACCCACCTGCCTCTGCCTCCCGAGCGCTGGGGTCACAGGCACGCGCCGCCGCACCCAGTTTAAGCGTGAACACATGTCGCTGCGGCTGAGGTGGGACATGTCCTTGAGCAACTGGGAGGTAGAGGAAGCCAAATTCTTGAGCCCCGGGCTGCCCTGGGCTAAGCACTGAACCCCAGGGCAGGCTAAACTGCGCGGCAAAACCGTGTCTTAGAGAAAACAAGCCAAAAGCGAGGAAACGTTTTACAGACAACGGCTTCACCTGTGTTGGAATTGCAGCTACCTGGAAACCTTTGTTTCTATGAATAAAGATGTCTCTGGTGGACTTGGGGAAGAGGCTGCTAGAAGCTGCAAGAAAAGGCCAAGATGACGAAGTGAGGACGCTGATGGCAAACGGAGCTCCATTCACCACAGACTGGGTGAGCTCAGCAGAGGGCCGCAGTGGGCTCCAAAGTGTGCCTTATCCAGGCCCCGAGAGGGTGAGCGGCGGGGCCCTTTCCGTATCCTCTCTCCTACGAGAGTTTTATTTGTTTTGCCTGAATATATGGTTTCTCCTTTTAGTTTTCCAATTGGAAAGTTGTCTGTGAATATGTAGGTAGTAATTACAAGCTATTACGTACCTGGAGTTTTTCCCTTTTATTTTATTTTTAATATTTTTATTTGCAGGTATGATGGTACATATCTTTAGTCCTAGAACTTGGGAGGCAGAGGCAGGAAGACTTCTGTGAGTTTGAGGCCAGCCTGGTCTACAGAGCAAGCTCCCAAGACAGCTAAAGCTATATAATGAGACCCTGTCTCAACAAACAAAAAACTTGACCTCTGACCTCCACACATATACACCTGTGTGTGAATGCACACACATATACATGCACATAAATAAATATTAAAGATACCAGACATCGTGGTATACATTTTTAATCCCAGCACTCGGGAGGCAGAGGCAGGTGGATCTCTGTGAGTTCGAGGCCAGCCTGGTCTACAAAGTGAGTCCAGGACATCGAAGGGTACACAGAGAGACCCTGTTTGAACAAACAAGTGTTCTGGAAGTCACAGGGATCCGCCTGCCTCTGCCTCCAAAGACTGAGACTTTAGGCAAAGGCCATCACACCCAGCTCTGGTACTCATTTTGATATTAAAAAGAAGAAAGGTATCTTATAAGCCGTGCTTGAAATCCCACCCCCTAATGAGTCTTACTCAGTAACTCTCCCGTCACTTAAAATCATCACACTTTGCATTTCATTTGTGGCCCTCTCACCGGCCGTTAGCATATTAACTGTATTTATTTTTATTGTTTTTAATGGTGCATCCGTAAGTATGTTTATGAGGGCATGTGCATGTGAGTACAGATACCCTTAGAAGCTGGGGTGTTGCGTCTGCAGCTGGAATAACACAGCTGTGAGTCACCAACATGGATGCTGGCAGTTGAAATCAGTGCCCTTACCCGTGTGTTCTCTCCAGCCCCAGGATACTAAATTTAAAATTCTAGCATACCCTCAGGCTTACCTGCCCAGTAAGATTCTTTCTCCAAGGATGAATACTTTAGGATTCATTCCCTGTTCATCTATCAGTGGAATTCAGTGAGTTTTATTTTCCCACAGCTTGGGACGTCGCCCCTTCACCTTGCAGCCCAGTACGGCCACTACTCCACGGCAGAAGTGCTCCTTCGAGCAGGCGTTAGCAGGGACGCCCGGACCAAGGTGGACAGGACCCCTCTGCATATGGCTGCAGCTGACGGACACACGCACATCGTGGAGCTGCTTGTCAGGGTAAAGCAAGGACAGTGGGAGCCGAGAGATGGCGCACGCCTGTAATCCCAGCACTCGGAGGCAGAGGCAGGTGGATCGGTGTGAGTTCGAGGCCAGCCTGGTCTACAAAGTGAGTCCAGGACAGCCAGGGCTACACAGAGAAACCTTGTCTCGAAAAACCTAAATAAATAAATAATGGTGGGACTATGCTGTAAAGTAGACATTTGCCTCCTGTTTTTTCTTTTTTTTGTTTTGTTTTTTTAAGATTTGTTTATTTATTATGTATACAACGTTCTGTCTGCATGTATGCCTACACACAAGAAGAGGGCACCTGATCTCATTACAGATGGTTGTGAGCCACCATGTGGTTGCTGGGAATTGAACTCAGGACCTCTGGAAGAGCAGACAGTGCTCTTAACCTCTGAGCCATCTCTCTAGCTCTTTACCCCCCCCAACCCCGTTTTTTCTTAAGTACTGGTAGGAAAATGGGCTGGAAAGACTTAAGTATAGGTGGCCATTAAGTTGCATCTCTGTTTATTTATTTATTATTAATTTATTCATGAAAGCCATGCTTCAAGAGTCATCGCAGGAAGGATCTTGTTTTGTTTTTTTTTAAAGGCTAAACAGATTTTATTGATTTTCCTTCATTCCTTTTCTGTAGGTGTTCTCTGTACTTATGCCTATTTTTTTCAGGCCCTACTCAGCTTTCTGCTAATAAATGCAACAAAATCTGTTCCTCCCCCTTCCTCGGCCATCTGTGAGAATTTCCCAGTGATGTCCTCAGCAGACCCACTCACTGAAAGCATAATGTCTCGGCATTCAGGAGGAACCGGGAAGTGTTTTTCCCTCCAATAGTCTTTAAGTCAGAACTAAAGTTAAATATCTCGGCAAATCTGTGTTTGGTGATGGGATCTCCCCCTGCGCCCCTGTAACCAGCGCCCGGTGAACGTTGCTTCTCCTCACAGAACGGTGCGGATGTGAACGCCAAGGACATGCTGAAGATGACAGCCCTGCACTGGGCCACCGAGCACCACCACCGAGACGTCGTTGAACTGCTTATCAAATACGGAGCCGACGTCCATGCGTTCAGCAAATTTGATAAATCTGCCTTTGACATCGCACTGGAAAAGAACAACACCGAGATCCTGGTCGTCCTCCAGGTGGGACGCTGCGTTGTAGTCCGCAGAGCACACTCCAAGTTAGAGGGCGTTTGGAGGGCGTTGAGTTCACACAGCATTTCCCCCATTTTATCAAAATAGTATTTCTCGGGTATCTCAGTCTTGTGACTCCATGTTAGCATTTCTCTCTCGGTTTTTTTTTTTTCAGTTGAGACAGATTCTCAAGTAGCAGAGTGATACCACAATATAGCTAAAAATGACCTCGTTTTGTTTTGGTTTTCTTTCCCTTTTTTTGTTGTTATTGTTTTTGTTTCTTTTTTTCGGGGGGTTGTTTTGTTTTGTTTGGGGTTTTTGTTGTTGTTGTTGTTGTTACAGGGAGTTTCAAGACAGGGTCTCTCTGTGTAGCCTTGGCTGTCCTGGACTCACTTTGTAGGCCAGGCTGGCCTCAAACTCACTGCGATCCTCCTGCCTCTGCCTCCCGAGTGCTGGGATTAAAAGAGTGCGCCACCACGCCCAGCTTGTTGTTGGTTTTTTAAGACAGGGTTTCTCTGTGTAGCCTTGGCTCTCCTGGTCTCAATTTGTAGGTTAGGCTGGCCTTGAACTCATGGAGATCCACCTGCCTCTGCCTCCCATGTGCTGGGATTAAGAGCACGCAGCACCACGGCCCAGGGAAATGAATACTCTGCATCCTCCTGCCTCTGCCTCCTGTGCCCTGGAATAATGGTGTGTATAGCTGTGCCTGGCCTTTGTTTTGAGACAGAGTCTTACTATGAAGCCAAAGCTAGCTCTCCAGGAGGACTGCACATGGATTTTCGTTTTCGTTTAATAGGATTCTATAAAGTCCAGAGTTATTCGTGCTGATTAAAGAACAAGGTTGCAGAAACCGGCGAGCGTGGCAGAGCAGAGCTCAGAGCATTTTCTGGTTCTCAGAGTTGCCTAATTTATGGGGTTTTGGTTGGTTGGTTGTTTTGGGGTTTTGGGGTTTTTATTTATTTTTATTTTTTGGTTTTTCGAGACAGGGTTTCTCTGTGTAGCCTTGGCTGTCCTGGACTGGCTTTGTAGACCAGGCTGGCCTTGAACTCACAGTGATCCACCTACATCTGCCTCCCGAGTGCTGGGACTAAAGGCGTGCGCCACCACTATTTATGGGAGCTTTTTTTGTTTGGTTGGGTTTTTTGGGTTTTTTGTTGTTGTGTTGTTGCTTTTGCTTCTACAAATGGGTTAAATTGAAAGAAAAAAATAATGCAGACAGAACAGAAAGAACATTTATTTGACTGTCTATTGTTTTTCTGTTTCCCTTTCTAGCTAAATTAGACTTGAGACGATCTTAAAAGTCATGGGCTGGCACAGTGGCACACGCCTGTGATCCCAGCACTCAGCAGGGAGAGACAGATGGTCTCTGAGTTTGAATTCAAGGCCACCCTGGTCTACATAAGCAAGTTTCAGCCCAACCAGGGTTACTTAGTGAGACCTATGTCAAAAAAGAACAAAGAAAGAAAGAAAGAAAAAGGACAAGCTCAGCCATGTGGAATGTTTGCTTCCCAGAACCCACATGCCTCACAGCTGCCTAACTCCAGTTCCAGAAGGATCTCCTGTCCTCTCTGCCTTCCACTGGCACCTGTGCACACACGCTGGGCATAAACTCACACAGGCACACACATGTGCATATACACACGTTAAAAAGAAAATCTTTTGCTGGGCGGTGGTGGCGCATGCCTTTAATCCCAGCACTTGGGAGGCAGAGGCAGGAGGATCGCTGTGAGTTCAAGGCCAGCCTGGTCTACAAAGCGAGTCCAGGACAGCCATGGCTACACAGAGAAACCCTGTCTCAAAAAAACAACAAAATAATAATAATAATAGTAATGGTAATTGGAGTTGGTGCATGCATGGATGGAGAAGACAATGCTAAATTGCATATGATTGCGTGCAGCAGGCTAGGCAAGGCTACCCATGAGTGCTTCTGCTAGAGAAGCTGCTGGAGGGGAGAAATAGCAGACTGAAGAAAGACTTTAACAGTATCCGGAAAATGAATAATCTGTTTCAATTGAAGTTCTTAGTCAAGGGGCTAATTACATATGAAAAATAGCTGCTTGTGCATTTTTGGTTTTTGTTTGTTCTCCATGACAGCTGGTTTTCCAAAGACTGGTTATTCTCCTCAACTTTCAGTTATTGTTCAAAGTCCTTTCATAACTGGACTGTTTTTTGTTTTTGTTTTTTTTTTTGGTAGTTATCATGTTTGTAGAAAACTTCTAAAAGTAAAAATGAGAGATAAGCATCTTTTCACCAAATTGAGCAGACATCCTTGGAAACAGGAGCGTAGCATCTGGAACTAGACTTCAAAATCTGCTGCACATGTATCTGCTTGTTACGTGTTCCCTTAGGAATTTCCCCAGTGGCAGAACGGAACACGTTGTGGGGTAAAACTCTAGAGGTTACGTTTCTCCACAGGGACCTCCTGCTAGCATCTTGTCTCGTAGATAATTGATCACAGAGTATTAGTGCAGCAAATTACTTTCTAGACTATGCAGACCAGCTCCTTCCCTTTGGTTTTTTGTTTTTGTTTTTTCCTCCAAGTTAAAAAAATATGCCCAGAGGTTAAGCCAAGCATGTAGGAGGCTTTGTGAGGAATACACCTTTGCTTTCTCAACTGGAAACACGCTTGGGAAAGCAAGCTACCGCGAAGGCGTTGCTGCAGTTTGAGAAGAGCTGTCGGTTAATGAGAGCCCTTAGCTCCCTGGTCATTGTACGGCAGAGCTGCGTGAGGAGCTCGGGGGTGGGAGGGGCTGTGGCTAGTTAAGTGCTCTGACTTTGAAATAACCTGCTTTGTTTGGTAGGAAGCGATGCAGAATCAGGTGAACGCTAACCCCGAGAGAGCCAGCCCAGTGACTAACCCTGTGACTGTGACTGCTCCATTCATCTTCACCTCTGGAGAGGTCGTTAACCTCGCCAGCTTTGTTTCTTCTGCCAACACCAAAGCAACCTCAGGTAATGTTCTGATAATGAGGCATCTGACGTGAATGGGGCGTTCTGTCTGATACTCTTACCAAAAAAATATTCCCTGAAAAATCTGGGATTAAAGCTCTGAGCTAGAACACGTGCTACATGGATAAGGTCATGGCCCCATCTCCAGTACCACACCCCCACCACCACCACCACCACGGGTCTCTCTGTGTGGACCTGGCTGTCCTGGACCCCCTTTGTAGACCAGGCTGGCCTCGAACTCACAGTGATCTGCCTGCCTCTGCCTCCCGAGTGTTGGGATTATATGAGTGCACCACTGCACCCAGCTGTAAAAACATTTATCAAACTCTCATTGAGCCTAGGGCCTCATACATGCTGGAGCTGTATTCACGGACAGTTCTTTTTCTGTTTCTCTTTGCTGTTTGTTTGGTTTATTTAAGACAGGGTGGCACTGAATTGTAGGCTGGCCGAGGACTCATATAGTTACTGCTGATCTTGAACTTGTAGCAGTCTCCCTGCCTCAGCATCCTAATTGCTGGAATTACAGCTATGAACCGCCACACACAGCTTTATATTAACTTAAAGCCAAGACATTTTTTCTTCTGAGAAAAGGGAGATTGTGGGGAATTATAATCAATGGAGTAAGAATGAACACTGTTAAAAACAAAATATTCAGCCGGGCGTGGCAGCGCACGCCTTTGATCCCAGCACTCGGGAGGAGGAGGCCAGCCTGGTCTACAATGTGAGTCCAGGATGGCTAAGATAACATTGAGAAACCTGTCTCAAAAAACTAAACAAACAAACAAACAAACAAACAAAAAACCCAGAAATATTCTACAGATGTATCTGTCAAAAAGTTCTGCCTCAAAAAAAATTTTATTTATTGATTTATTTATGTATTTGAGTGTTCTATCTGCATTTACACCTGCACGCCGGAAGATGGCATCAGATCATATTATAGATGGTTGTGAGCCACCATGTGGTTGCCGGGAATTGAACTCAGGACCTCTAGAAGAGCAGACAGTGCTCTTAACCGCTGAGCCATCTCCCCAGCCCCAAAAAAAATTTTTTTAAGAAAGAAAAGTTTACACCTTGTCATACATGGTGGGTGGTACAGGCCTATAGTCTCAGCACTCAGGAGGTGGGAAGAGGATCAGGAGTTTAAGGCTGACATGTGCTACATTAAACCTTGTCTCAATATCTAGATGACATGTGTATGCCTTTAATCTTGGCACTCAGGAAGCAGAAGCAGGTGGGTCTCTCAGGCAGACCTGTCTGTCAGGCAGACCTGTTCTGCATGATAAAGCCACAGTTGGCCAGGTGGTTGTGGTGCTTAGTCCCAGCACAGGAGGCAGAAGCAGGTGGATCTCTGTGCATTTGAGACCAGTCTGGTTTGATCTACAGAGTAAGTTCCAGGACAACCAAAGTTACACAGAGAAACCCTGTCTCAAACCAAAAAAAAAAAAAAAAAAAAAGGTTCCGGTGATCTACTGAAGAAAGACTCCAAGGCAGTATGCAAAAACAAAGAGTGTTTTTGGTTTTGGTTTTGGTTTTGGTTTTGGTTTTTGGAGACAGGGTTTCTCTGTGTAGCCTTGACTGACCTAGACTCACTTTGTAGTCCAGGCTGGCCTCGAACTCACAGCGATCCACCTGCCTCTGCCTCCCGAGTGCTGGGATTAAAGGCGTGCGCCACCACGCCCAGCCCACAAAGAGTATTTTTAATCTAGCGTGCTAGGATTGCCTCTCTCCTCTGGAGGGCAACCCCGAAATGAGCACACAGGCTCAATTTATAGACAGGTAGAGGGACCTGTGAGGACAGAATTGAGTCAGAGTGTACGAGGGGATGCAGGACTGGCTGTTTGTTTGGCTATGGGGGACGTTTGAGTCACTGAGGTTTTGGCTCTTACTCAGGAGCTGGCCTTTAACTTGACTGCATGGGGCAGCTGTGCTCTTTACTGAGGCCAGGAAGTAATAAAAACATGGTGTCTGGTCATTTTGTTCTAAAAGCCGATTAGCTGCCCATGAACTGCCTATAACTTGTGGTTTTTTCAGGAATTGTTAGAGACTTGGCCTAGTTAGGCAGAGTGAGAACCTGAAGCCTGTCATGGAGTTGGTCTAGTCAAGCAACTGGGGTCATTGGGGGATTTGAGGTCCCTGGGGTCGGGCCCCTTCATTCCCGCCTCTGAAGTGGCACCCACATCAACTCCTTGATTCAGATTCCCTGGTGGGTACAGCCGAGCTGACCTAACCAGGAAGAGCAGGGCCCGCTCGGCCTTATGTTGGAGAGTTGTTTTGTTTTGTTTTGACATAGCATGTCAGCCTGTTAGGTGGGAGAGTGGGCACTGTAGTCTCTCCTGTAGCTCCTTCCCGCTGACATTAGGACGTTATCAGGGGCCAGGTAAGGCTGAAATGCTTATCAGACGCATCTGATTTGGTGATACAGTTGAACGACAGGGAGCAATCACATCGCCTGGACTGGTTACATCAGCTTTTAGAAAGCCTAGAGTTTAGCAGCTTGTAGTCTTCAGGTGATCTTTGGACTGAGTCTGTCAGCCAAGTGAAAATCCAAGCTCCTGTGGTTTCTTGAGCTAAGATGTAGCGTAGTTATTAAAGTGCTCAGCCTAGTGTGCACAAAGCCCTGGGCTCAATCCCATGACAACACTGACAGCTTGACAGCACATACGTGTAGTCCCAGCACAAGGAAGGCAGGGGCTAGAGAATCAGAAGTTTAAGGTCAAGCCAGGCGTGGTGGCGCAGCCTGTAATCCCAGCACTCGGGAGGCAGAGGCAGGCAGACCAGGCTGGCCTCGAACTCACAGAGATCTGCCTGCCTCTGCCTCCCGAGTGCTGGGATTAAAGGTGTGAGCCACCATGCCCAGCAACTTTTTTGTTTCTGATCTTGGAAGGTTAAATACCCGGTTTCGTGGGACGGTGGGATGACTCACAGCTCTAATCCCAGCACTGGGAGGCAGAGGCAGGAGCTCTTTGAGTTTGAGACCACCCTGGCCTACAATAGCGGGTTGTAGGCCGGTCACAGCTACTTAGAGAGACCCTGTTTCAAACAAACAAAAATGCCGAAAACAAACTAAATAAATAGTAAAGTATGGCGGTGGTATTTTTTTGTACTCCCAGCACTCAGAAAACTCAGACAGGAAGACTACCAACATCTCCATGACAGCCTGAGCTGCATAATGACAGCCTGCCTCACAAATACTAGAAAATGTATAAAAGCAAAGGAATAAAAATAAATAACTGGGGCAGGCGTGGTGACGCACACCTTTAATCCCAGCACTTGGGAAGCAGAGGCAGGTGGATCACTGTGAGTTCAAAGCCAGCCTGGTCTGCAAAGCGAGTCCAAAACAGCCAAGGCTAACAGAGAGACCCTGTCTTGAAAAAAATAATAATAATAACAACAACAATAATAAAACTGGGCTGGGATTGTAGCTCACTGATCAAGCACTTGCCTGCCATGCATAAAACACTGGATTAAAGGCCGGGCATGGTGGTGCATGCCTTTAATCCCAGCACTTGGGAGGCAGAGGCAGGTGGATCGATGTGAGTTCAAGGCCAGCCTGGTCTACAAAGTGAGTCCAGGACAGCCAAGGCAACACAGAGACCCTGTCTCGAAACCCCCCCCCCCAAAAAAAAAGACACTGGATTAAGTCCTGGGACTCACAGGAAAGGTGTAACTAAGCTCCCAGGCAAGCTGTGCGGTAGCAAAGGCAGGAACCTGAGGTGCATCACTCTTGAGAGGCAGAGTGGCCACAGAGGCATGTACACCATACACGGAGAATCCTGGAGTCAGGACTGCACGGGTGAAGAGCCGCTCACCACTGCCTGTGACTCTAGTTTCAGGAGATGCAATGGTCTCGTCTGGCCTCTGTAGGCACCTGCATGTAACAGACATGCATGAACCCGTGCAGGCATGCACACACACATATACACATAAATAAATGCACACACATACACAGCTGGAGAGAGAGCTCAGCCATTAAAGGGTAGCTCACGACCAAAACATCAAGGAAAAAACAATTGAACAGAAAACATAGTAACCAGCTGCCTGACTTAGCTGCTCATCCTTGGGAGAACGCCAAGCCTTATTTCCTGATCTAGTAAATGGGAATATAATAGCCTATTCTATGAGGCTGTTGTTTTGCTCTTGTTGTTTGGGATTTGTTTTGTTTTGTTTTGGGACAGCTTAGGCTAACCTGGACCTTCATGTAGCCCAGGCTGGCCTCAGACTCTGGGCACTTGATCCCTTTGCTGCTTCCTCCCAAGCACTAGGGCTGTAGTTGTGGGCCACCACAACAGGCTGCAGGGCTCTACTTCAGGGTCCATTTTATAGCGGGACTTCAAAAATAACAAGCTGGGTGTGGTGGCGCACGCCTTTAATCCCAGCACTTTGGGAGGCGGGAGGCAGAGACAGGCGGATCTCTGTGAGTTCCAGGCCAGCCTGGTCTACAGAGTGAGTCCAGGACAACCAAGGCTACACGGAGAGACCCTGTCTTGAAAAAAGCCAAAAACAAGTAAATAAAATAAAAATGACTTTTTCATGAAAATGAGGGCTAGAGTGGTGGTTATGGAACAGGAAAGTCATGAGTTAGAGGCCAGGTAAGGTTATGTAGTGTGGATGGTGGCGTCTCGAAGAAGAAAAAGGAGAAGAAGGGAAGAAAGAAAAGGTGACAGTGTTATACTCACCAGAAGGCTTTTTTTGGTTTTCTTGTTGTTGTTGATACAGGATCTCTCTAGGTGTCCTGGCTGTACTGGAACTCACAATGTAGACCAGGCTGACCTAAAACTCCCAGAGATCTGCTCTCCTCTGCCTCCTGAGCACGGGGATTTTTTCAAGATAAGGTTTCTCTGTGTCCAGCCCTGACTGTCCTGGAACTCAGTGTCACTCCACCTGCCTCTGCCTCCCAAATGCTGGGATTAAAGGTGTGTGCCACCACGCTCTGCTTAAAAAACCCTTTTTTTTTTTTTGTTTTTTCGAGACCGGGTTTCTCTGTGTAGCCGTGGCTGTCCTGGACTCGCTTTTTAGACCAGGCTGGCCTCGAACTCACAGAGATCCTCCTGCCTCTGCCTCCTGAGTGCTGGGATTATAGGCGTGCGCCACCACGCCCGGCTTAAAAAACACTTAACAGCTGGCGCACGCACGCCTTTAGTCCCAGCATTTAGGAGGCAGAGGCAGGCGATCACTGAGAGTTGAGTCCAGCCCACTCCACATAACGGGTTCCAGGATTACACAGAGAGATCCTGTTGCCCCTGGTTTGGCGCCATGTGTTTCCTCATTTGTCATGGTGGTGGTTGCAGCGGCCATGATGGGGCATCTCTACCCTAACCCTCAATAATTCTTTGTGGTTTCTTTGGGTGGGGGTCATTTGTTGTTCTGTTGTTTCTGAGTTAGGGTCTCATAACTCAAGCCCTGATTCCCTTGCCTGTACCCACAAGCACTAGGATTAGGGATACATGCCACCACACCCAGTTTAGTCTTCGTTTCTGTGAGGTGCAAACAGCTTGCTTTCATCAAACTTCCTTGCTGTGTCTCCTGTGGGTGGCCCAGGCCCCCTGTGCAGGCTTCTCCATGGCTTTCAGACTGTGACCCAGTTATGAAGGCAGTGCTCAGGAGTGCCGGGCACTGCTCCCCCAGCATGCTTGGGCTGTGGGCTCTTGACCAGCCAACATCAGCTGTGCACTCACACATGTGTAAAACTCCCTGGAATGTACCTGGCATGCAGCAAGAGTCTGCAGCGTGGCCCTTGTTTGTGATGTCAGGTGGGAAAGCCACCTTCTACACAGCTCCTCTGTTAAACTTCAACCCATTGAGTATTTGTGTAAAGGTTTATTAGTTCACCATTAAATGCCCCATAGTCTTAAGTTATCTAGACTGATTTATAGGATTTTTTTAAGTTTTATATATTTATTTAGACTGTCAAGATAGTAAATGCCTAAAAAAGCAAGACTCTAATGCAGCATGTCCTGCGCTGTGGGGACCCCTGATACTCAGGCACCTGCTAAAGCGGGCCGCAGAACAGAATTTAACACATGCACGCATGCAGGCCAGGCCGTGAGCTCCTTCACCAGCACTGTAAAAATAAGGCATGGTGGCTCACACCCGTGACCCACGCTCGGGAGGTAGAAAAAGGAGGATCATCCTCAGCTGCATGGTGAATTTGAGGCTAGCCTGATCTACATGAGACCCTGTCCCCACCCCACTACCCCTAAAAAGTATAGGTGTAGCTTAGTTTTCTTTGAGACAAAGTCTCCTGTAGCTTAGGCTGGCCTAAACTCCATATGTGGCTGGAAACTTGAAATCTCCCTGCCTTTGCCTCCCCAAAAACAGGGTTATAGTCCTGCCCCAAAGTTTAGGTGTATTTGAACTCATGTATTTATGCGTAGGGCCTATCCTTTTTTGTTATTTGAGAGTTTTCCCTTGGGACAGAATCTCTCCACATAGACCAAGCTGACCTGGAACCCGTGGTGATTTTCCTGCCTCCGCCTCTGCCTCCGCCTCTGCCTTCCCAAGTGCTGGGATTACACGTGCCTGGCCTCTATAACCTGTCTTTATTGAACACTATTAGCATCTTAGGGCATTCTTAGAAAATAGTGTTCTAACAAATTCCCCGTGTTCATTCATAAGCGCTTTCTGGACAGTCTGTAATCCTAGCACTTAGTTGGGCAGCTGAGGTGGGTGAGCCTGCCTGCCACAGAGGAAGGGCCTATCTCAAAAACTCAACCAAATGGCCAAGCATGGTGGCCTTTAATCCCAGCACTGGGGAGGCAGAGGCAGGTGGATTGATGTGAGTTCAAGGCCAACCTGGTCTACAAAGGAAGTCCAGGACAGACAAAGAAACTACACAGAGAAACCCTGTTTCCGGAGTGGGGTGGGGAGGGGGAGGGGGAACTCAACCAAAAAATTGTCTCTTTCAAAGATGCTTTGAGGGGCTGGAGAGATGGCTCAGAGGTTAAGAGCACCATCTGCTCTTTCAAAGGTCCTGAGTTCAATTCCCAGCAACCACATGGTGGCTCACAACCATCTATTAGATCTGGTGCCCTCTTCTGGCATGCAGATATACATGCAGGCAGAACATTGTATAAATAATAAATAAATCTTAAAAAAAAAAAAAAAAAGATGCTTTGAATCGTATTTCAAAGAGGGTGAGGAAACTTGCATTCTTATTTTTTAACATGAACTTGACGTTTTGAATTTACTGTTGTTATCTCTAGCTAATTTAGAAGAAATGGAAGAAGAAAATTCTCTTGACTCCTCAATCCAGCAAGTGGTGGGGAGCGGAAGCCAGAGGGTCATCACCATAGTGACGGATGGAGTCCCTCTGGGCAATATCCAAACCTCCATTCCAACTGGAGGCATCGGCCAGCCATTTATTGTGACTATGCAAGACGGGCAGCAAGGTGAGTTATGCTGCTTAGCCACAGACGTTCTAGAAATGTCGCAGTCCCCTAAAAACGAGGCATTAAGACAGATTGCAGGAGTGGGGGGAAGGCGTGGGGAATGAGAGAACAAGGAAACTCTAGAGGAAATGGTCACCAGGCTACAGCAGCTAATGTAATTTCCCAGGAGATTCACAGTGTGTGAGTGAAAATGAACCATCTGACCCCACATGTGGTGGCACACGCCTGTGATACCAGCACCTGGGATGCTGGGCACCTCGGGCTACACAGAGCCATGATCTCAAAACAGGCAAGCAAACAAACAAAAGACAAAATGAGAAAACGGCACAGTAGCCACTGGGCACAGTCGGGTACTCAGCCCTAGGGAGGCCGAGGGAAGAATATGGCTGCAAGTTCCAGGCTAGCCTGATCTACAGAGTGAGTTCAGGGCCAGCCTGGGCTGCAGAGGGAAACAGTGTCTCACAGGACAGGCTGGGGATGTAACTTGTCTAGTCAGGGAGAGGCTTCAGAAGAAAGCATCTCCCATGCCTTGGCCGTGAGCGTCAGCCTCCAGAAAATAGATTTTGTGAGGAGAATAGGCTCCTGTCACCCACTGTGGTCACTGACATGCTTTGTGGTGACAGTCCAGCAGCTGATAAAGGATGGCATCCATGGCCTCTGCTGTTTCGTGGTGGTACAGGAAGGGTAATCTAGGGGTCCCTGCATGGACCCTTCACCCTTCGCCGTTTAAATCAGTGCGGCATCTCCTCCCTTTGGGATCTCTGATTCCTTCTGTAGTCTGATACCCTCCATTCAGAGTTTTCTGTATTTTTCCGTCAGAATCTCCTGCATGAGCCAGGTATGGTAGCTCCTGCCTGTCACCTGCGGGTTCCCTGGCTCTGCTTCCCTTTCTGGTGCCTTCTGTGGAGCCTCACTTTACCTTCGGACTTCAAACTCTGTGTTGGTTGTGTTTGGTTGAGCTTTTTGAGACAGGCTCTCGCTCTGTAGCCCTGCTATTGACCAGGCTGAGCTTAAATTCAGAGCTCTGCCTGCCTCTGCCCCCTGAGCACTGGGACTGTGGCTGTGTGCACCCCAGAGGTAGAGATTCTGAACTCTGAAGAGATATCACAAACAATTCATCAGAGGAACGCATGTGACTCGGTGGTAGAACACTTGCCCAGCGAACAAGAAGCCATGGCCCAAATAGTAATTTATTTTATTTCTATTTTTAATTTTTTGGTTTTTTTCAAGTCAGGGTTTCAATGTGTTAGCCTTGGCTGTCTTAGACTCGCTTTGTAGACCAGGCTGGCCTTGAACTCACAGCAATCCTCCTGCCTCTGCCTCCCAAGTGCTGGGATTAAAGGCACTTTTTCTCGTTAAAATCAAAGCAGCCTCCTGGGCAGACTTGTGCCCATCATCTCCCTCTGCTGTGCTCTGGCTTGTAGTTCTCACTGTGCCTGCTGGTCAGGTGGCAGAGGAGACCATAATTAAAGAGGAAGAAGAGGAGGAAGAGAGCTTGCCAGCGGTGAAGAGACTGAGGATGTCAGAGATGACCAACAGCGTTGAGGAAATCAAGGTAATGAAATTCTCAGCAGTGAGAGAGTGGAAGCCATGGTGATTGGGCTGGCCCCCTCTTCATCTTTGTGTCTTCCACCTGGAAAGTCCCTCATCAGGGATTCTGTCTGTGGTGACACTGTTTGCCTTTTCAGGAAGACAGCGAGCGAGAGCTGCTGCAGCAGCAGCTCCTGGAGGCCACCCTGAGAGCACAGGAGTACAGACACCAGCTCCTCAGGAAGGAGCAGGAGGCGGAGCAGTACCGCCTCAGGCTGGAGGCTATGGCCCGACAGCAGCCCAGGGAAGCTGACTTCACCGTGGTTGAAGAGGTAGCTGAGGTAGATGCCGTGCTAGCGACAGGAGGGGAAGTGGAGGAAGAGAGAGCAGCAGAAGTGATGAGGTCAGGAAGGACCACAGAGCCTCACACTAGTGTTTCCATAGAAACCGTTTCATCTTAACACCCAGAGGCCTCAACTTGCACTTGTACGTCTTACTCCTTTTGAGAAGAGATTACAGAGGGCAAGTACTGTGTAGAAACGAAGACTGACCTTTGTGTGTGAAGGGGACAGCAGCAGGGCTCGGTGCCTGGCCCAGGAGGACTGTGTGTGCAGCTGGAAACTCAGAGCCTCCTTAGGGGCACCCAAGGGACCAAAGGACCAGGACCAAATCTCAGCTCACACCATTGCTTTAAACAGCATTGGGCACTGTGGGTCGATTTTTCTTTTATTAACTAACTTTATATCAGAAGACTTTAAGGTAATACTTGTAATGCATATACACCAAGAGCCTTTAATAATTATACCTGAAATTTTTCAAGTGACCTGAAAATTTGCCTTAGGTTTGTGAAACGGATTAGGTTGTAGGAAACCTCGTCTTGGGGAAGAGTAAAGGATGCCGTGTGTTCCTATAGGAGCCGGACACGCGTTCTTCCTAGTTAACTCCAGAAACAACTCTGTAAGCCAGGCAGGATGGTCACTCCTGCGTGTCAGCACTCAGAAGGCCTGAGGTCAGCCTGAGCTAACGGAGGGCCGGGCATGGTGGCACAGCCTTTAATCCCAGCACTCGGGAAGCAGAGGCAGGCGGGTTACTGTGAGTTCCAGGCCAGCCTGGTCTACAAAGCGAGTCCAGGACAGCCAAGGCTACACAGAGAAACTGTTTCTGTCTCAGAAAAACAAACAAACAAACAAGGCAAAACAAATGGAGTGGGAGTGGCTGGCTAAGAGTGTTGCTTGCCAAGGGGCGTGGTGGTGCGTGCCTTTAATCCCAGCGCTAGGGAGGCAGAGGCAGGTGGATCCAGCACCAGTGACATGCTCACAACTAGGTGTAACCACAGCTCCAGGGGACCAGAAGTCAGTTGAACACCGGGGTTCGCACTCTGGGGACCTGAAGCAGGAAGATGCCATGATTTTGAAGCCAGCTTGAGCTCCACAGTGAGTTACAGGTTAGCCTGTGCTACGGTGTGGGACCTTAATGCAAGGAAAGAAAGTTAAACCAAGTGTGGGGGTGCACACCTCTGATAGTTCTGTAGCACTCAGGAGGCAGAGGCAGGTGGGTCTCTCTGTGAGTGCAAGGCAAGCCTTGTCTACAGAGAGTTCTGGGATAGCCAGGGATACACACAGATACTTCCTCCAAGAAAGAAAGGAAAAAAAGAAAGAAAGAAAGTTAGCAAAAACAGACTGACTTATGATTTCCTGATAAATTGTATGCCATAGCTTAGTTTCCAAAAAACAAAATTAGACTAGGCATAGTGACCCAGGTTTGCAGTCCCAGCGCTTGGGAAGATGAGACAGTTCTTAATAAATAACAACAAAACACCCTGAAATGGCCAAGCGTGGTGACGATGGCCTCTCATCCCTGTACTTGGGAAACAGGGGCGGGTGGGCCTTTGGGGTTTGATTTGTGTTGTTTTGTTGTTTTTCAAGACAGGGTCTCTCTGTGCAATCTTGGCTGTCCTGGACTCGTTTTGTAGACCAGGTTGGCCTCGAACTCACAGAGATCCACCTGCCTCTGCTTCCCAAGTGCTGGGATTAAAGGCGTGAGTCACCACCACACGACAAGTTCCATATTTTTAATAAATCTTATATCTAGTTTAAAAAAAGATTCTAAAAAATTTTAAATTTATTTTATGTATAGCAGTGTTCTCTCTGCATGCACATTTATGGTTGCTGGGAACTGAACTCAGGACCTCTGGACCTCTGGAAGAGCAGCCAGTGCTCTTAATTGCTGAGCCGTCTCTCCAGCCCTAAAAAAAGATTTACTCAAGATGTGATGTACATGTTTACAGTTCCAGAGCTGGAGCTGGGCGTGTTGGCGCACGCCTTTAATCTCAGCACTCAGGAGGCAGAGGCAGGCGGATCACTGTGAGTTCGAGGCCAGCCTGGTCTACAGAGCGAGTCCAGGACAGCCAGGGCTACACAGAGAAACCCTGTCTCAAAAAACCAAACCAAACAAACAAACAGTACAATTCCAGAGCTGGAAGGGGATGACGAGGTTTGAAGTTGATGGCCACATCATTGGTTATTTATCAAGTTTGGGGCCAGCTTACACCCTGTCCCCCCGAGTGGGGAGAGCAAGCTGCACGCAGAGAGAAGGGTTGGGGAGAGGTTAGGTAGACTTGCTTGCTTTATTGCAAATTAGAAAAAACAGAGGAACCTGTGCCAAGTACACATTTGAGTGACTGTTGAGAATATGGTTTCCTAATTAGTGATCATGAAGAAAACGTGCATTTTTAACATGGAAAAAGCTTGACAGCTAACATGGTTCTATTTACCTTGATGAGTGGAATAATTCGTTGTAGTGGAGTCCAGAGGTGTAGAATCAGCTGCGGCTCAAAATAAACTGAAAACATAATCCTCCAAATCACATTTAACAAATAGAATTGACTAGTAGATGTTTACAGGCAAAAATACCGGCAGGTGGATCGCTGTGAGTTCGAGGCCAGCCTGGTCTACAAAGCGGGTCCAGGACAGCCAAGGCTACACAGAGAAACCCTGTCTCAAAAAACAAACCAAAAAAAAAAAAAAAGAAAGAAAGAAAAGAAAAGAAAAAGAAAAAAAAAAAAAACCAGCTTTGAAATCAGTCTTGGCCGCTGGCACTTCGGCTGGATCTGCTTGCTCTGTGGCTCTGAGCATCAGGGATGGTTCTCGGGTGGTGACAGTGGGGGAGGTGTGTGGGCTGTGCTTCCTGCTGTCCCTGTTTACAGGGCTCTTCTGAGATACCCTGGGAATGGGGTGCTAGCAATAAGCTGTTGTGTATGGCTTTCAGAGCCCTGGCTAACTAGAGGGAGCAAGTTTCTTTTTAGATGGCTTTTGTTTACCTTATTGGAGCATATGTTGACGTTAATCCCCCCCTTCTTCTAAGGGACCAGATGTTAACTCTGCCGAGGACAGCGACGGGTCAGTACTTGTTCCAAGTCACTTTGGAATATGAGGTCTATGCAATAGAAAAGAGAGACTCACAGTGTCTGAAAGAGACTGACAGGAAGGGCCTCTTTTATCTACTCGGAATAGACGCCTCTCATCTCAAAAAGGAAGCAGGCTTTGCTTCTCAGTTACACTGCCATGAGTACAAGGGCGTGGGAGAGGCCGCTCTCAGTTAGTTAGAAATCAAGTGTGCAGTAGCCCAACATGGGACACGTGTGAAATCCCAGCCCTGGCGAGGCTGAGGCCAGAGGGCCCTGGGCTGCGTGACAGCCAAGATGGGGTTGGAGAAATGGCTCAGTGGATAAGAACACTTGCTATTTACAAGCTTGAAGGCCCACATTGAGATCCTAGAACCCACTCTTATCAAACCAGGCATGGTCCTTGCGTTACCTGTAACCCTTACCCTCTGCAAGGCTGAGGCAGGAGGATCACTGGGACTTGCTGGCTTCCAGCCTCACCAAAAAAAAGAGTCTCAAAGGAATAAGAAATGTAACCCTTACCCTCTGCAAGGCTGAGGCAGGATGATCACTGAGACTTGCTGGCTTCCAGCCTCACCAAAAAAGAGTCTCAAAGGAATAAGAAATGGCGGGAACCAGCGCTCTCCTCCCCCATCTGCCCACCGACAGCCAACCCTGGTCACATGCACACTCACGCACACATACATACGCCACACACACAAGTAAGTAGAAAATTTCAAGACAGGGTTTCTCTGTGTAGCCCTGGCTGTCCTGGACTCGCTTTGTAGACCAGGCTGGCCTCGAACTCACAGTGATCCACCTGCCTCTGCCTCCGGAGTGCTTGGATTAAAGTCATGTGCCACCACATCCAACCTGTTTGTTGGTTTTTTAAAACAGGACTCCACTCTGTAGCCCAGGCTGGCCTTAGACTCAACTCAGGGCAATCCTTCTGCCTTAGTCCCTTGAGTGCTGGGATTGTAGGTGTGAGCGCCCTCATCTGGCTTGGGTCAGTTGAGAAGATGTGTCTTAGATCTTCTGAATTAAGACGTCTGATTGCTGCAGCCGGACTAGTGAGAATCAAGCAGCAGCTGAGTCTACAAGCTCGGGCTTGAGAAGGAAGGACGCCAGGCTTGGGACTCTGCACAGGAAAGCTGCTGCAGGAGTACCAGGGTTAAGTCAGGGCTGTGGGTGAACGCAGTCAGTGTAGACCCCACATCTGCATCTTGGTTGTAAGTCTTTCCCCACCCAAGTGTGCCTTCCATGTTCCAGCCTCTGTGGGGCCACATTATTGTAATGCCACAGCGGAGACCTCATGGCTGACATAGGAGAAAGTGCCTTTCCGGAGTTTTTGCTCTGAACTCTGTGCCTTAAAAGATACTCTTCTCTGTCAGATATATATTTACTTTTTGATTTGTTTTGTTTCCAGCAAGGGCCTCACAGTGTAGCTCTAGCTGCCTGGAACTCGCTCTGTAGACCAGGCTGGCCTCAAATTTATAGGGACCCTCTGCCTCTGCCTCTCAGGTGCTGGGATTTAAGAGATGAAAGGCACCTGGCCACGCTTCGCCGGGTGCATATTAGCATATTTGTATGTAAATACATGGTGGACTTTTTTCAGTTTCCTCTTTGAAGTCCGGCTCTAAATTATCCAGGAAAACCTGGAGGCTTATTAAGTACACAGAGAGGGTTTCTTTGTGTTCCCCCAATCCAAAGGGGTGCAGCACGGGGCGGGGCGGTGGGGGGAGATTGAATAAAGGTCACCGTGGGGACTGAGGTCCAAGGAGCTGGGCTGTGCTCTGTGGCAGCAAAGAGATAAGTGCAAAGACTCCCGGTCCGTGCACAGTGACAGGCATGGAAGCCAGCTGCCTTGACGCAGCCGGGCGCGGTGGCGCACACCTCTAATCCCAGCGCTCAGGAGGCAGAAGCAACTGGATCTGTAAATTCCGGGCCAGCCAGAGCGGCACAGCGAGACCCTGTCTCAAAAAGAAGCCCTTAGGCATCCAGACGGGAAAACAAGCCCAGGTGAGGGGCGTGGACGGACGGACAGACAGACAGACAGACAGACGCTCTGGGCCTCTGCTTTCCCAGCTCAGAGTCTCACCATGTTGAGAAATAACTCATTGTGAGAAAGCTTCTGTGGCTGTCCCCTATCGACAGCCACCTCCTAACTAGAATAGCCAAGACACATGGTGACCTCTCGCCAGCAGCCTGACAGTGAGCAGGGGTCCCTTCGTGTCCCGGTTTATTGGAGACTCGCTTGCTGTTCTCCACCCACGCAGACAGGGACACGCGTGCCAAGGCCACCGGTATGCACTTTAAGCTCTTAACGCCTTTTTATGTTTTGTTTTGCTTCTTTGAGATGGGGTCTTCACTCTAGCCCAGGCTGGCCTGGAGCTCACCATGTAACAGGCTAGCCTCAGACTCCCAGCAATCCTTACACCTTAGTCTCCCACGTACTGGGATTACAGACGTGAGCCACCATGCCAAACTGGCTCTAGCTCCATTGTCTCTGGTGCTGCTGCCCTGTTCGGAGTGTGTGCTCCATTTCCTGTCACTGTACTTGCCAGGAGACCAAAAGCAAGGCTATGGGTTAGAATTAAATAGCTCTGAGCCTCTAGAGTCAGGGCAAAGAGATACTCCTGAGCTCTGTAGTAGTCATGTGACTGTGGACAGCAGGGAGGTGTGACCCTATCCTCTCTGTCTTCCCTGCCCCCCACACACACATCCCCCCCCCCATCCTCGCTTCTGGTTCTGCCGTCCCACGGCTCATTTTAGGAAGCCTTTGCCAGGTACTGGAACATAATTAGTCATCTCTAATCTGTGGGGCTCACCTTTCTCTCTCCCCTCCTTCCCAGCCACATGTTTTGTTCTGAGGTGGTTGTTTCTGAGAACTAACTAGGTTGTACTCCATGTTCCCACTTGGTTTCCGACATCGCGTGACGTCAACGGTTACAGTAGCAACTCGGCCCGCTGGCCGTGCCCAACGTGTCCCTCTGCCAAGGCCATTCAGAGGCAGATGCCCTCAGAATCTTATCATGGTAACCTCTTGTTCAAATTGTCTGGCAGCTTTATGTACAGTAAACGTTCAGGAAAACAAAACTTTCTTTTCTATTTAGGATAAGATAGTTGGATTCTGATGAGCAAGCTTGTGTGCGCATGTGTGTGGATGAGCATTGATGTATATATACCTATTCAGATATATATTATATATACAGTTTTATACTATCATTTAAAATAAAGACATTTCTTAATAAAATATCAGTGTTGTTGAATTCTTATCATCTTGGTAAAGACTGTTTCCATTGTCTAGCCCTGTAGCACTGAGCCAGTCCAACTGGGTGTGGTGGGTGTGCAACCCCCAACACCTTAACTCTTGCCTTGGTTTCTTTTTTCTTTTCTTTTCTTTCTTTCTTTCCTTTAATTTTATTTTGAAACAGGGTTTCTCTGTGTAGCCCTGGCTGTCCTGGATTCGCTTTGTAGACCAGGCTGGCCTTGAACTCACAGAGATCCACCTGCCTCTGCCTCCTGAGTGCTGGGATCACAGGTGTGCGCCACCACTGGCCGGTTCCTCAGTTTCTTCCTTGTGAGGAACACCAGGCTGAAGGAGCAAGATTAGAAAGGCAGAGGGTGTGAAGAGGACTAAACAGCATTGCCACCATCTTGGGCCAGTCAGCTGTGCCCACTTCACCTGGGCTTCTTGACAGCTTGCACCCCTGTGCATGGGTCTGTGGCTGCTCACCACCCCTCCTAGCAACTCTGCTCTAACTGCCTGTGGCCTGGGGAGGGGCCTGGGGGAGAAAGGCTTTCCAGGTGCAGCCTGTTATGGGGGAGGAGTACCCACACCCCCGTAAGGAAACCCTCGTCTATGCTGTCACTGCCCCCCCCCCCAGTGAACCCCGCCTAAGCTTGTCAGTGGGGCCTTGGGAGGAGGGGCAGACATGGTTTAGGTCTCCCTCTGGAAGGGATTTTAACAAACGCCACACCTGTAATCTCAGCACTCCTACCACTGTGAGAAAGGAAGTGGAACCAGGACAATCCCAGAAAGCTTGAAGGCCTCCTGACCTGGCATGCCCAGTGGCATGCACGCACACATTCTCATGTGCCAACACAAGCACAATCATAAGGGTTTTAAAAATAAATACCTTTAATGAAAAACAAAAACCTCGGGCTAGAGAGCTCACTCAGTGCTCAAGGAGAGCACATGCTGGTCTACAGAGGACTCAAGGTTGGTTCCCAGCATCCGTGTTAACCAGGGCTCTGAGGCAAAGAAAGGGCAGAGGCAGGAGGGAGGAGAGAGGCTGAGGCAGGAGGCGGGGCTAAGGCAGGAGAGAGGGCAGCAGC